>OX461808.1:49685360-49944383 GCA_949802685.1 Dicyrtomina minuta
TACTTTAAGGGCCCACATTAAAAAAAATATATGCCTTCTTGGAGATTTTTGCTGATTATTCTCCTAGGAAATATCGCGGCTCAATTGGGACTGCTCATTACTTACTATTGCTGTGATCCTTTTCGACAATTATACCACAAATATTCAATTCGTTTCGTAGTTAAATGTAAAGCCACTAAAAATAAAACTAGGCACACTAATAGTTTTTCCAAGGTATATTACTAGTTAGGATTGGATGTATCTATATCCTGTATCTAATATCTACGTTTCTAAACATTATGTCGTCCATGGATTAGCACAAGTTACAATAAAATACCTATTTATAAAAAATTATGTCGATAAAGACCCGCAATTATTCAGACATTCAAACTGTGCCTTGGCAATGTTTCCACCAAATTTTATTTCGTTGATGAGGTGACATTATCCTCTCACAATCAAATAGAGAGCTGTACCTTAATTGAACACGGGCAGTTTCATCATTATTTCATGGCTACACTTTATACGAGACAATTATTGCTTGATAATCTACTTACGTAATTTATAAGTTATGCAGTTTATTCTATATAATTCTATATGTATTATAAGCTCTTCAAAATAAATTATATATTTATTGTTATGTACTACAGATAGTTAAGTATGTTATTCAAAAATTACAAATTGCACCTATAGATATCAATAAAATAATTAATTTCCAATTTATTTACTATTATTACTCTATTCAAACTTATTAATAATGGATGGAAACCGGACTAATCTTAGTTGTGCTCCATAGTCACAGAGTACTGCACCTCCACAATTAATTATTTGTCTTACAAAAACTGTATTATCACGATGTCCGAGACGAACAGATCTCACAGGCTCACCACTTTGAACATCCCAGACTACTAAGGAACCCTAAAAAAACATACAAACAAAATCAACCCATATTTTCACGCAATTTCGGTACATGAAGTGTTCACCGAAATTTTTATCAAAAATAGCCCTCAAAAGACAAGCTCCCTTATTACCTGTTTACTAGTAATGAGTAAATTATAAGTGAGCATTACAAGGCTGGAACAGTAAGCATGGTCCTAAAAACAATAAAAACGAAATGGGAATTATTTACACAACCAAGATTATCAGATTACAGTAACAAAAGACTCAAAATATTATGCTACCGGAACTGGAGGTTTACGTACAAAAATTAATTCAAGCAACAGATGAATTTAATTCCATTTTATATTTTAAAATACTTCTACGCACTGTCAACTGTATTGAAATAGTATAAATAATGATCTGATGGACCAGGATATAGTTAACGCATACCATAATAATATGCTGTGACGCATTTACTTAACGGCAAAAAGGAAAGTGGCAGTATAAGCAGATGATCTGGCAGTATAGAGGCTTTGGAGGAAGTGGCAGTATAATCTAATCGATAATGTTTTGTGGTCATCCCTGTGAAGGTTTCGGCAGTATAAGCAAAATAATAAATTTGTGTCTGTAACGTTAATTCTTGCATACGATTCAGACACGTAAGTACCTAATTCATATTTTTGTGCATTTGCATACAATTCAGAGTTGTATCTTCTTTCCATGCTTTCTTGTGTCATGACTTCGTCAATTGAATTGAGCTTTATAGGTAGCAACATGGCGTCTCAAAGTGCTGCTACAGTTCGAAAAAGTAAAACTAATTGAAAATTTAATAAATTGTTTGCAAATTCTGAAGAAGCTCAACTTTTTCTTGCCGACAAGTGGAAGAAAAGGTACACAAACAAAGGAAATTATCAACATGTTGTTGCCCACTTTTCCTGAAAAAATATGTATGCAAACACGTATTGTATTTGCCTTAGCTGTAAGGTCTGGCTTCATTCACTTTTCACTGTCTGCGAAGGTAATCAAATTGAACGCACCACAACCTTAAGCGTGGAAGACCAAAACAAGCGATTCGACAGCCCTTGCTGAAGCAATAACATGTAATTATTTGTATATAATTTTTACTTTTTTTAATACCACGAACAAATATTTGTAACTAAGACATCATTATTACTTACGATTTGTGAACTAAATAAAGATTAAACTGTCACACCTCTAAACTGCTAGAGTCTCCATTCGACAAATATTTCTAACACTATACTGCCGCACCACCCATACTGCCACATCGTCCTTTTGGGCGCCATTTGCAATTCTAACTGCCAGTTCGTAGACTTATACTGCCAGATCTACTGCAGCCTTTACTTAACAAATCGAAAATTGAGCATGCAGTTTGTACATAATAATTCCCAGTACAGATATGTTACCAATTAGAACTTCCTATTTACACACAATTTAAGAGTGCTTAGCTAATTTGTGTGTGTCTTAGTCCGTATTTACAAGGCTCAGTATTAATGGATTAATTCCAAATACTTAGGTCCTCCACTAACTAAACATTTATTTTTCAAGCTAATAATAAATATAGCTTCTGTAGAAGAAGTCATTACGTAGGCACTTTATTTCGAGACAATGAACTCACCAACTGAATTGTATTTAACAAATGTCCTTGGAAGCGTTCCCAAACACAAATCTTGTCATCTCCTCCTACACTTATTATGTAGCTTGTCGAGTACGTTAATCCTATTGTCGGACCGTCATGTGCTTGAATAGAGTACACACACGTGCCTAATGGGATGCGAAAAAATAGTACATCAGTTTAGTATTTCATAAAATTACTAATTTGAAATCTGTACGAAATAGTTTACAATTTACAGTAAATATAACACAACAAATTTTATAGCATGCGATTTCAACAAATTTCAATCAATATGAAAATTTTTACCTGTCTGTAAATCCCAAATGCAAAGCATTCCATCCTGGCTTCCACTCCCGGATGTTGTGGGACAGTCTTTGTCAATAAATAAACTTGTGATGGGACCATAGTGTCCGTGCAGCGTGTAAACATGAGAAGTGTCTTGAAGATTAAAAACCTATGGATGTATTATATACATAAATTTAAAAATCCTTAAGAATGAAATGGCTACGTCTATACCCACATTCATACGCATAAGCAGTAAAGAGAATTAAAATTCCAGCATTCTCTACATACTTTGAGAGAATGATCTTGACTTCCAGTAACAATTTGTACTCCTTCAGAATCTAAGCAAGTAATGGGTTGTTGATGGGCTCTTAAAGTTGTCAGCCAAATACAACGAAGCTCATCCCCATTTAATAAACTTGAAATATTTTGAGCAGAATGTTGCCCATCTTCGAGACCACTCCCTGTAAAGGTAAACAGTACATGATGCGTTAGAACAGAAATATGTCCACGGTTTAGATACTTTTGATTGGCAAATGCTAATTATGCAACAAAGGATTGAATTAAAACCGACAAAACAATATCAAATGCACTTACACCGGTGATAAGGATTTGAATGTTGATTTGAGCGACTATTTCGGTCATTGCTTCCATCACTGGATTCCAATTTGATGAAGTCCAGTGAGCCATTCAAGCGAGCAATGACGATACGATTCCCAATTATCTTGACACACACTATTCCTGACTGAATCCCATCATCAAAAGATCCCTGAAATTATTTGGAAGAAGGCTGTGTAATTAATTGAAAGCTGTAAATTCAATACGATTGGTATAGTAAATACCGATTGTCGTGTCCGAGTGTAAAAATTCAACTACTGCCTTTAATATGAGAGTACGAGCAAACATATGTTTCTTAATAAATAGCTAATTGGCGTTACAACATACCCGTAAAGCTCCAGTAAAACTATCCCATATTTCAAGGCGTCCAGTCCCCGTCCCAAGTGCAATGACACGGTGATTTATATCTAAGCACCATACAGGCTGCTTGCTCATTTTAAGCTTATCGGATTTTTCCCTAAACTTTTGAAGCTTAATTTCTTCCTCATCCGTTTCCTCGTTGTCTGTTCCTTCAAAATATCTGCAAGAATATTTTTTTGCTAAATTCAATAATAATTGTTGGTAGGTATGTCACTACGCTAATTTAGAAACATGGCTTAGTAATACAATACACTTACTGAATAAAAGTCAATAAGAGAACAAACATAAAAATCGTCAACAATCGCAAATATATACGAATGTAAGCCAAGGCTAATTGTATCAGCAAATATTAGTATACCTTTTCCGGTCAACACTAGCAATATTCTCAGCATTGATATTCCATATTTTGAGTACACCGTTGAGACAAACACTAGCAATTGTCGTCCCATCACAACCCATACACTCAACTTCCTGAACATGACCAGATAAAACCAATGGCACAGCTTCGAACACTACCTGTAATGTAACGAGAACCACCACAATGAAATACACAAATAAAATAGGTAACGCATATAATTTATAATTATCCACATATAAGTAACTATCCCCGTGTAATGTTTATTTCTGAATGCAGAAAATTGTAGTTATCTTCGAGAACAACCACTTTGAAAAAGATTTATCCATTACCTGTGTGTACGAATCCCCAGATTTGTCTGTACTAGACCAACTTGATCTCCACTCAGCATAGTTTCTAGAGCAGATACAACGATAGAACACAACCATACCGTAACACAGAAACACAACACTTGGGATAGCCAGCAATAGAGTTAAGGTCAACTCCATGGGCGATGTAGGAACATACGGATCATCAAATGTATACAATGCTTTATTCGTTGCTGTTAATTCATTCGCGTCATCTACAAAACCAAAATCCAAAAAATCAGTCAATTTAATGAATTTAATTTAAATGGAAACAAAAATGTAGGTGTTTTATATTTAATATTTATATGTGTAGCATTAACTTACTTAAAGCTTCAAATTGCTGAGGTTGAGATTGCACTCGTGAGATAACATCCCAGTTGAACTTATTATTAACATTAAATATATTTCTGGAATTTAGGTACAAATTAATAGGGGGTAAAACTTGCAAATAGCGCCCAGTGAGAGAAACATTATAAATAGATATTAAACTTTGCCAATAATTTGATCTTTTAATAATATTATTATTTGTGCTATCAAGGAATTCAAAGTTATTAACTGTAGATAAATGACCACTACCAAATATACTGTTACTACTACTACTTACAGCACTCATATTTCCACCATTACCGCTCAAGTCCCCATTGACATTAATATTGTTTTTAACACCCATTTTCGGCAATACAATCTCGAATTCTGAATCCATTAACAAGAAATTAAAACTAATAACTTCATATATTATGATACTAATCCATCCAACCATTATAATCATAAAAGTTCGTTGAAAAAATCTTGTTTTTGCCCAAAAATAAATCAAACGGAGTCGTTTAGGGATTTTTACAATATACGGAGGTGCAGTGGGAGCTACAACTACGCTTGGATTTGAGAGGCTCTTATTAAAACCAGCTGAAAACGTTGGATGACCCGTGGAATTATTCGGATGGACAGGCGTTCGTAAAGGTTGTGTGTATCTGTGAGTTGAATTCTCCGCACGTCGGATATCTAGCGAGAGTATTGTACCATAGAAGAATGTTTGTAAGAAAAAGTCCGATAAGAGTCCAACAATTGCTAGGATACAAAATTCTTGAATTCTAGGGAAGAATGTGAAAAATCCTATGGTAAGAATTGTTACTTCAGTAAGTAAGTTTTTTGTTATGCTCCATCCTTCTTTACTCAGGCCCTGGAGAAAAAAAACGTAAGATTTGTTCAATGACAAAATATAGTTCAATAAAATTTAAATATTCTTTATTTTGACATATCTATCATATACATAGCTGCCATTTTACCTGAGCAAATCTTATTTTAACATCCAAATCAGCATTTGTAGACACCACAGATCTAGTCATTACAAGCACGTTCTCAAGACCAACAATTCCAATCAAATATGGGAATATGGTTTTACTATTAATATTAAAATTCAACATAGGGCCAAAGGATGAGCAGAGGCCAATAGACATACACAAGCTTGCAATAATAGTAAGGAGGGCACTAAACGTGACGCCTAACTTTGAATGAATTATTTCAATTTTCTTCACAGAAAAGTAAATGTATATAAACAAAATACTATAGATTGAGGCCAAGGGAATAAACTCAAAGTAACTTTTACTAGGTGGATAGTAAATGTAAGAAGTTTTATTCGATAATTTAATGCTGCAATTATTCTGAACCAATTTTGACTTAAGAGCAGATAAAAACCTGGAATACAAAAATGTAAATAGTTAAGTATGATAAAACTTCAAATATACAGGTTATTAAAATGAATTGTTGGAATGACCAACCAAAACCAGTGAGTTATTAATTAAACTAAAAATTGATTAAATATTGTGGCTACAAACATAACTTACGCATCATCCAAATGTCTTAAAACTATTGTGATGGCATACGTAAGACTTTTGCTACCAACATTTCTTCTTTGAAATGGATATATTTTTAACCCAGTTTCCCGAACATTCATGCCAAGTAAAATCTCAGCAAGCCCACTTCGCCCCTTTTCATGACTTTGATAATTAAGAATCGTTCCCAGTATGTTATTATCCGATTCGAATTTCGCCATATTTTCTTGCCAAAAATTTGCGGGCGACACGATGAGGCATTTATTTTCAGGCAACATTAGCTTTGCTTTTAATAAGCGGGACTTGATTTGATAAGCATGAAAACATGTCTTCGTCAACCCAGGACTGAAAAATCAAAAAATCAAAAATATTATTATTATTATCAAAATATTATTATCATATTAGCTTCCTGCATTCTTTAAACAGCTTTATTTGCGTAAATTACTGAATACTTACACGCTTCGAATAGACTCGAGCAAAGGAAACACAGGATGAAGCGCGTGATGAAAATCACTGTTATTCTGATTATTATTTTGATTTAAATATGACTTGATTATAATTTGCTGTATATAAACTATTGGTTTGGTTCCTTTCTGTTGCTGCAACCATCGCGGCCAATTAGCTTCTTGTTCGTTAGATTCACTATTGGCAAACAAATTATGGACCGTAATAGTAAACTCTTGCGGCTTCCCTCCCGGAAGTGGGAGATGGAGAAGTGGATAACTGGACATTAATTAAAAGATACATGTTAAGATTACGATTATTTTTTAGATATTTGGTGTAAATACAACTCAACGAATAATGTAAATTTTTTAAAAGCATTTAAATCACAAAATACGTGACTTGAGAGAAATCAAATTCCCTTACCACGAGAATAGGATAATAATTGTGCTCAGTAGAAGAATAGCATAGGGATAAGATGAGCAAAACAAACCAATTTTGTAGTAAAACTGTTTCACTCTTTCAGGTATAGTTCGAAAACTATCCGATTTCTTTCTTTCCATTTTAGGAATCTCACTTATTTACGTTGGCGAACACACAGCTGAGTAGTGTTCCCCTATAGAGAATTATGAACTCGTGAATAATTTATGTTCTACATTGGCTTAATTTATTTAAGTTTGAAGCAATTTGAAACAAATACAAACTTGATTTTGATCGCAGATGAAACACAACTTTGTTCTTGGCAGTTTGCTGCCTGGGCTTAAAAGACCGTCCAGGTACAAAATTTATTCTTTAACATTAAATCAGCTGTACAACACCGTCAATTATGAGGATTGATAATTTCATAATGTTACAGCTATAGCCATTTTAATTATATAAGGTTCTTGAACCAATGTTTATTTCATTCATAACGCCCACAGCCGACAGTGTGAGTGCCGTACAGTTGACAGTGAGTATCAAAAAACAAAACAATGAAGACAACGGCGGAACAGTCAGTACGATTGAGTTAAGTTGTAATTTATCAGATACGATACCACATCAACTGAACTTGATCAACGACGATACAGTTTAATTCTTCAATCAACAGTTTCACTAAGGTTTCGTCTGGCAGACTGGTATAGCCTGGAACAGCAAAGAAAAGTAATAATTAAAAATATACACAGATGCCATTTATTACTCCACGAGCCGCTGCCGCTACACACTACAGAGGCTATAACGATCAACGATACAGTATATCGAATATTATTCTGTCTGATTTGGACCTTTACCCGAATTCATAGTTATTATTATTGTAAAAGAAAAAAGGTTACCGTTCTGCTTATCCTTGGCAATGAGCCACCAAGTAGGAGCCGCATGACTTGGCCAGGAAGGAAGGATGTTGGAAGTATTATAGATTAAGGAAGTACGAAGTTTAATTTCGTATAATAAAATAGTTTGTAGTTGTTAGAACTGAGAGAAGAGACTGATTTATTTACAACGCCTATCCACAATCCACGCTGCTGGAGCTGGAGGACAAGGACAGGTGCCACGGTCAATTTTTTATTATTGGTTTAAATAGTGAACAGTTATTTTCTTTCTTCTTCAAATTAAACTGGAGATCACTTCATAAACACCAAGACCAGCACCAACAACCAATAAACTTCCTATTATCAATGTAGTTCTTAATCTTAATGACATGGTCGATGATTTTGTTTTTTTAAACTCGTAGTATGTAGTATGCTCTTAAATATTTTGTAGTGCAAGCTATTAAGTTGCGGCACCATTGATATTGATACTGGAGATGACTAAATCATATTGGTACTGATAATAATTTATTACTGATTACTATTATTCACTTTTGGAGCAAAAATATCTTGGATATCATGTCGTACAAGGAGCCTTGTAAAGTAAAGCATGATAAGTGAAAAAAGAAGTGGCAATGAGGTTTAATTAATATGAGTAAGAAACTCGAGAACGAGGCTTGAGAAGTTGAATTGCATGAACAAATTAAGAGCTTGTATAGAGGAACAAACCACCAGTCCACCAGTACTTTTTCTTAAGTATCTAGTTTGAAAAATAAAAAAATTAATCACGTTGATTTTAAATACTTACTCTCACTCGTCCTTCCACATGTCACAATATTTATCTCCAATAGCCGGGCAGCATGTAGAATCCTAGCAGACTTTCAAAGTAACCCACTTAACCCACCTAACCCACCTAACCCACCTAGCTTTTGCCAATGTCATTTGAATGGTAGACTTTTTAAATTGAAAACTTCAACTCTACTCATAATAATACTGAGATTTTGCAAACATTTAACTAGCTTCATCTCGATAAACACGTTAACATAGTCACTACATTAACTACTAAATAATTAACTACAATATTTTTACCATACACAATACATTTAAAGTATTGATATGAAAACTTGCGACTATAATTCTCACTGTGCCTTATCAAATAATAAATTAAAAACAATTACAAAAAAACTCCACAATAATCATGATCTATAACTTTTATTTATGGTCGACACTGCTACCATTTAACAGTCTTAACAGGTTTAATTTTTGGCTTTTAAAAAACATAAATTAGTGAATTTTGTTGTATGGTTCGGGTATGTAATGTATTGTAATCATGACCACGGATAATAATGAAATTTGCGCTGTGTATGGTAATAATATTGTGGTTAATTATTTAGTAGTTAATGTAGTGACTATGTTAACGTGTTTATCGAGATGAAGCTAGTTAAGTGTTTGCAAAATCTCAGTATTATTATGAGTAGAGATGAAGTTTTCAATTTAAAAAGTCTACCATTCAAATGACGTTGGCAAAATCTAGGTGGGTTAGGTGGGTTAGGTGGGTTAGGTGGGTTAAGTGGGTTACTTTGAAAGTCTGCTAGGATTCTACATGCTGCCCCCAATAGCCCGCTGAATTCAAACGCTAAGTAATACGCACTTTTTTACGGCAACGGCAACTACATTCGACCGACACTTTTTTTTGTTAGTGTGCTGAATGCGGCGCAAGCGGAGGATAGGAAACACATTGGATGTGCTAAAAGCCAAGGAACGGACGGAATCATTTGGCCGTATTTGTATTCGTTGCTCACCATAGTCAGCAATTTTCAAGAATTAAATTAATATTTAATCCAAAATAAAAAGTGTTTAACCAGTTTTAATTACATTACTACAATTATGAGTGTCAGTGCAGGAACTCCAGCTGTTTCCGGCTCCAAAACTGTTGTTCTTGACACTACAAAGTTGTCTACTTTTGAGAAAAGGTAAGTCATACGTTTTAGCATTGATTTGTAGTTGGTAGTCCCACGCAATTTATTATTGTTTTGCAATTTTGCTCAGTTAAATTTAGTACATAGGTATTTCTCAAATTAAATAGCATCAGTTTAATTTTATCGTAGTACAGTACATTTAGTTTGATTAGCATTGGTCATTAATCCTTACCCTTACAAAAATATTTGAATATATAATATGTGCCGGTGTGCGGCTGCGGTACGTTATTAAACGTGATACATAATATGTGCGTAAATAGTGTATCCGTATGGTATTAGGTGTAATGCTATGCTGTGCTGAGAGAAAGAGATTTTTAAACCCCTGTATACGACATCATATGTGTAAAATATATGAATCAATACTAAATGTATATAGCTACACAACCTACTAAAGGGGTTCCCATAAACGGTGTGTAAAAAGGGGTACGTTACTGCCGTGTTTTGAAAGTATTTTGAATGCATACCTAATTACTTAATTAAACTGCTGAAATTATTTTTTTATTTGTAATGTGGGAGTTCCTATTTTCCAAATATAAAAAAACGTAGTTTAGGGACAACCCTCAAAGTTGATCTAGCTCAGGTGGCTCTTGTCATTGAGTTGAGCGTGAGCAAGTTAATTGCCAATTGCAACCATCCCATTGTGACATTAGAATAATAAAATTGCAAGCGACCTATTAAAAAGCAGAGGAATAATAAAAAGGGAAGTAGCTGTTTTATATAATTATATTAATGCTGCTCTCCATTCCACAATAATTTCAGACAAAATTCCCATTGCATTGAATTGTGTGCTAAAGACCTTTTTGCCAGGACGTACACGATCAAATGCAACTTCATGTTAAAGGCAAAGGAATCCTTTTCATTTTGCATTGACTATCAAGTTTCTAGATTCTAGAAGTGTTTGTGTTGATTTATTGTAGTGTTAAATAATCATCGGAATAATTCCAAGACCAAGATCCAGAAGTTTAAATCAACTGTTGGCCTTGCAGTGGAGAAGCTGTTTGCAGATTATAGTAAAAAAAAAATACAAGGAGCATTATAAAATTATAAAAATAAACAGGAAAAAGAATTCATCCTACTCGCTGTGGGCTATATATCGCTATACTGACCTCTGGAAATGACGGATCAGATTATTCACGAGTGGATTACGGAATGGAAAAATCTGGAAGGGGACAAAGTGAAATCCTTTGGAGATTCTATTTTGTCAAATGAAGATCTTTTTCAAGCTATAACTCACGTTCTGGATGAGAGTGACAGATTTCGACCGCTGTATGACGAAGTGATATCAACTTTATTCTCATTATATCGCTCTTCTGAGCGGAAGCTCAAACTTTTCTGTGCTCAATTTATACCTTCCTTAATCTACGTATATCTCCATCAACTTCATTCCCAAAAGAAATGTGTCGTACTCGAAACTTTAATTCGTGGAATATTTGAGTTGGAGAGCGCTTGTGAGGACCGGGCTCCAGCTTCCTTTCGCCTCCCAAATATCCACCTACCTTCTGTCTACCATGATCCTGGAGGGATCTCTACTAGCTGGCTGTCAGACTCTGACTTGGATCGACTTAATGCAAAAACCGTGAAAATAATCAACCGGCCTAATTTAGTTCTCACTGAGGACAGGATCAGGGCCCCTCAGCGGCTGCCGCTCTGCTCCGAAGTTTGGTGGTACTTTAATCATCGTCTTCCAGAACTACCCAAACATGCTGTGCCGACATTTTTAAAGATTATTTCGAAACTTGTCACACAAGGATTTAATCTTGGAGGTCCGCAGAGAGGCCCGAGTTCGCCTCCTCTAAGGATAGTCCTGTCTTCAAGACTTCTCATTGAAGCTGTCGCCACGATCTATTTCTCCGTCTACAATGGAGCCCCGACATTGGCTGAGCAGACTTTGGAGGAAGTGTCATTCAGAGCAAATTATCAGCTCTGGCCAGATGCGATGGTTGTCTGTGATGCAGTTCGAAATTACTTGAAGTCATCCGAACTTCCTTTACAAGTTGAAGTGAACACCTTTAAGAAAACCATCATCACGAATGCATCATTTCGAACGAAGAAACTCCCGGATGACATTCCCATCGTTGAGAAAGAAACGATTCCGGAAGAAGGGACTACTTCCGACGGTCCACCCAGTACAACAAACATCACTAAATCGTTAAGTAAACTGCCTCATAACCTCTTATCGAAAATGAAACGGAACTCTGTTGTTGTGATGAACGAGGAAGGGGATGTGGAATCTATGGTCCTTAGCACTCCACCGGAAAGGAAGAAAAGCTTAGATGTCAATGCCACTGCCGTCTAGTGTATTACATACAAGTTCAATAATGGCTGGCCAAAATTGTGACATCGCTATATTGGGAACATATATTGTCTCTCTAAGCATTGATGATAATGATGTAAAAATGATAGTTAATTTTTTGAGACAAACAAAGCAAAAATTTAGTATATAATTATTATTGTACCACTAAAAAGAAAAACATGTGGTGGGGATAAAAAGGTCTATTAGATTTTAGAAATTATTATAATAATTATTGCAAATTGTATCCTGTAGTATTAATAATTTACTGTATTTCGTGTTAAAAATAAAAATATATTTCGTGTGATGTCGTTTGGGTGCAAGACTCAGTAGCTTCTCTGTATTCTCGTCGACCTATTCAATTTAAAAAAATTGTGCTGGACTCACATTGTCTGCTCACTTTAATGTATTTTGCCAGGCAGAATAAAAATTCGTGTCATGTGGGCATTGTTAGTTGTAATGTAACTAACTAAATGTTCAATAGAGTCAGTAAATAATATGAATAATAAAGTAATTTTGATTTTGAGTTTACCTGTATATTACTGAAAGCCATTTTTGATTTTGTCTCCATTCTTACTGAATTTAGCTAAAAGGTCAAGTGTTACTCGCATAAATCACATACGTACGCTACTATTTATTTCGGTTAACCAATACAGAATTTCGTAACTCTGACATCGAAAATTCGAAACTATTAGGTTGTTGCTTTCGTTGTTAGATTTGGTAATGAAACCATTTACAAATTATTTGAGCATAATTTGCATTTAAAGACCAGAATAAGAAAAATAATGGCAAAAATGCTCCTTTCTTTTAATGAAATAAATATAAATGTAAATTTGAATCAGTATACTTAGTGTTTTGTAGCTTTTTAAGTAGCATATAAAATGATGTGCTTAATTGTAATTTATGTTAACTTCAGAATCATACAGTTGGCTGAATCTTTCCCGAAAGGTATCCCTGATAAAATCATTCAAAATGACATGCCTGAAATTTTGGGACCGGAGCGGGCGACTGCTATAAATAACCTTCTTTCCATGGTATGTGTAACAGCAAAAATAACTTTATTACATTCAAATCAGTATTTTTATTATTTTTAGGGTTCGTATCGTAGTACTTAACGGTAACGGTAATCATAAAACACCCTATCGCCAGCGTTAATTTTGTAATAATAATGTTCCCCTGTAGAATTTACGTTTTATTAATTGAAATTTTGGTTATTAATTTGTTTCGTTGTGTTGTTCGTTGTAAAATGATTTTTATATGTGAAACTACTTCTATAGGGCATTCTAGATGTATACAAGCAGGGAAATGAATTACTGTACAAGTTAAAGACCAAGTCCACAGAAGTGGACCAAATCAAAAATGCGGATAAAGAGGAGAGAGTTGTTTATGAAATAATTAAAGAAGCAGCAAACAAAGGGATTTGGATCAAAGACATTAGATTTAAATCGAATTTGAATCAGACGCAGTTAAATAAAATTCTCAAAAATTTGGAGGGAAAAAAACTCATCAAACCTATTAAATCAGTTGCGGTGAGTATAACAGATGACACTGTTAGTCTGTCAGTACTTAATTTATTTCGGTTCAATTTTTTGGCTTGATGGTTGCTTCGTTTTTCAAAGGCAGCATTTGTAAATTGCGTAAGTACGAGAATGTTATTAATAATATTAAAATTATATTTTATTTTCGTGACAGGCAAACAAGAAGAAAGTTTACATGCTATTTAATTTGGAACCAGACCGATCTGTAACAGGTGGAGCTTGGTATTCTGATCAAGATTTCGAGTCAGAATTTGTGTCTATACTAAATCAGCAATGTTTGCGATATCTAAAGGATAGGTTGGAAAAATCGGAGAGTTTAACTGAGGAAATTGGACCACGGAAATCACGCGCAATTGCTCTGGCCAAAGTAGAAGATGTGTGGAAATTTATTTCAAATCTACGTATCAGCAAGGTATGCATAGCATATTATGTAATTGATATAATAATTGCATCATGCCATTAACGAATGAAAAAGTGCCAAACGGGACAATTTGGTATCCACCTAGACATTGATATAATACGTCTGCGAAGAACCAAAATAATCCATATCCATTTTTAGTTAAAAACAATATCCACTATTTACAAAAATATTAAAATATGTCTTGAAAGCATTTAAATAGACCATTTTGCGCTTTTCAAAAACATGGAATTAGAACATTTTGCATTTTTCAAAAAAATGTAAATTGAAAATTTTACATTTTTTAAAAACGCGTAAATACAACATTTTAACCCTTTTTAAAATGTGTAAATAGAATGTTTTACACTTTGTTTTTATGACATAGCGCATTTTGATTTTAAGCTTAAATTGGGACGGGGTCATTTTGGCTCTTCACCCACGATAAGGACCCACACACTCAATATTTGCTTTATCCTAGGTTGAGCTGTCGCAAGAAGATATTGTGAGTATCCTTGAAACCCTAATTTATGATGCCAAAATTGAGAGAATTGTAAAAGCGGATGAGATTTATTACCTTGCTGTGAACTCTTTTATTGAGACACCCGGATTGGCTCGAACACCATGTGGAATATGTCCTATTTTTAAAGACTGTACACCGAATGGAATTATAAATCCAAAAAGTTGCCAATATTTGACAAACTGGTTGAATGAATCTAATGATACAATCCCTACAGGAGCTCCAACTGCAACTCATGCAGACATTACGGATGTATAACAGGTGCTTTGGGTGTAAAGGAACTTATGTGCTACGACCTTTATATTTTATATGCTACGTAATAAATAAAGTAATTTATTAATCGTATTTTACCTCAACATTTATTTTTTTCACTAAGGCACTGGCCACATTGAATGACCATAGGGTGTAAACCATTTATTTATTGACACGGATTTGTTTTTTTAGGTTTGCGAACTTGGTATTAAATTTGGTACATGTATCAAAACTGTGTCTAAAAAATAGTTACAATTACTTACTTACAAACTAGTTTTTTAAAATTACAATTACATATTGTATGATAAATTCAAAACAAATATGATTTTAAAATCCAAATCATTATATAGCACGTGCTTTTTTCATATTTTTTAATAATAATAATAATAATAATTTTATAATACGGCTACACAAGAGACCGAATTCTACATAATGAATCAGTTTATAAAACTTACATTAGATATTACAGATAGGTAATCTAATATTATGTCTACAAAAAAACACTACAATAGTACTTACAGTGTTTCACTTAATTACTTTGATTTAATTATTTAAATGCATAATGAAAACTTAAATGCATTTTTTGCAATTCAGAATTAAGTGTTTTGTGTGTTAATATCAATACCAATTATCAATGGTTAAACTACTAAAACAAACTGTATTTAAAATCTAACTCAGGGTAAAGTGTACTGCACTAAGCCCTTACAATACACTTATACATTACAGGTAATACATTACTTAACTATACAATTACGTAACACTAAATGTTATTGTACAGTAATCGTAGTAGCCTTTGACTATTATTTTAACCAAAACAAACTGCTACATAAAAAGAAATCATGACTGTGATAACTGTTTTGGTAAAAAATAAAACAAAAAATACGAATCATACACTACTTACATATACAATTCATTATACATCAATTCATCGGTATTACTGCTCTCCGTACCGTACCGCGCCCTATTAAAAAATTACTAGATTACTCATTTTAGGATTATTATAGGAAATTGTTCATTTATAATTGTCAAAAATGAGGGAGAAATGATTTTTTTGGATTGTAAGCACAGTAAAATGATTGACGTATAGGCGACGTCAGGTTTCTAAAAGTCTGAATTTAAATACGTAAGTATCTGTAGTGATATCCGAACAGGAACAACAGACTATTTTTACTTTTTATACGGAAGCATCTTTTCCGAGATCAAAATGATACTTTATATAGATAAGTTTTAGCTGTTTAGCAATATTATGAAATTATCCTATATAGGGACCAATACTCTCCTATTACAGTATTTATTTAATGCGTCTTTCCTTAATTAAACTAGTTACACTAGTTATTACATTAGTAGCTTTTTATATCTGTTTTTAATGTTTTTATAAGGATTAGTTTTTCTCATTTTTGCTGTCGTTGATTTACTTACTACTGATAAAACTACAACCTTGAGTATGATTACAATAGGGACGCGTAATTACTCTACGCAAATGTTAGGAAGATTAAATCAAATCCTTGATGATTGATACGGTGTATATTGTCGATGTGCCAGTATTTTAAATTCTTCCTTTCGGCATTTTCAACATTAATTAGAAAACCTTTAATAATTATTAAAACTTGAAATCGAAAACCATACATACACAATGTATTATTGCGTTATTCCCACACTTAAGTTTTACGTGCTCATTGCACTGCACATACATGCTTGACAAACAATAATATTTTTCTGAGATTACAAATTACAATTATTTTTCCATACAATAAGGTTATACACTCACTTTTTAAATTCAGTGTAAAATGCTGCTTAAAAAATTGTTTTTACAATAAAAACAACGTTATAGGAAGTTATTATTATTACACTTTACAGTGAATTTGCGAATACCGAGATAATATATTTTACATATCACATGTGAATCGAAGCCGCAGTGTATCTTGCTTCTCCCCGGCGAAACCTCCATTGACTTGGACGGTACTGCAATAATTAATGAATGTAAAAATTAAAATCAAGTCGAAAAAATTAAAACTTAATAGTAACACTAAAATTTCAAGCAATAGTAAAAATAGAAGAATAGAAGTAACCACGAAACTAGTGCCAATGGTTGTACTGTAAATGCGGAAATTAGAACCAAGAATTGCAATGTAATAGGATAAAGTCATAATCTAAAGAGCCATGAAATGTAATGCTATAATTTTAGTATAGAATCCTCTCTTGATGAACACTGAATGTTTGATAGAACGCTATAGACAAATAATAAAAGGCTTGAAAAAATGTTACGCATACGTATGGATGTAAAGTTAGTTTAATATAATGAAAATTGAAAATAAAAGCACTCTAATATTTTTGACTTACTCTAATGAGAAGTTGTCCGGATGTTGAGTGCGGGAAGACATACCCGTAGAAAATCCAGCCTGCACCGACAAGAACGAGCATCACAAGGAAAAGAATACCCACGACACTTCCAGCACTCATACCCCCTTCTGCTAGGTGGTTACACGTATTTCCAATTGTTATATTTAGTTAAAATTTCAAGCTGAATTTGAATGATAATTTATGGAAATAGCTATGTATAATTAGCCAGTATAGGAGACGATTCATAACTGAAATGCTTATAATAATACATACGTAAAACCAGTAAAACGCAAATAATTTTACCAGAATGCTGATGCATCGCGGATTTATCGACGCCATCGCTGCCTGGACCGACTTTTAAGTTGGCCTGACTACTTTGAACCGAATTATTGTCCACAACGTACGTATTCGTGCTCCCAGTCGAACAACTCTCATTTGTTGTCACATTGCTCCGCTCACAACTCTGGCCTATCCACTCATCTCGGTAACGATCCGTTCCATCCGAACAGCGCTTACTAGCTGAGCACCATGAACACTGAAAATAAAAAAAAAAAAATGAAGCACAGAATTCAGAATCGATTGTATCTAATGATTATTTTACCACTAACTTATAGCTATTTCAAACTATAAAAAAACTTATAATTTTAACTGCACACAATAAGTTCTTATAATAAGCTTAAAACAAAAATAAAAGACACGGCGGACAGACAGAGAGTGACGCAATTGAGTCTGGAGACCGGAGTACCGGGCCTGTAAGTCACTTTTTAAGTATAAACAATTTCAAAAGTAAAAGACATAATAAAGATGTATGGTAGGGATAACAACATGTGCTTTTTCAATATACCGGTAGCTAAGGATAAGGTCAGGGTAATCAGTTAGTGATTCCATACATAAATATCATCTGTGAAGAACCAAAATGACCCATTTCCAATTTAAGCTAGAATCAAAATGAGCTAGGTATGTCATAAAAACGAAATGGTAAACATGCGTTAAATGTTAATTAGGAGTTTTTAAAAGTGTAAAATGTTCTATTTACATATTTTTGAAAAGCTCAAAATGTTCTATTTGCATATTTTTTAAAAGTGCAAGATATTCTAATTAAATGCTTTCAAAACACATTTCAATATTTGTGTAGATAGTAGATATTGTTTTTAGCTACAAATGAATATGGGCCATTTTGGTTCTTCGCAGACGATATATGTTTAGTAAATTGTTCATGCTTCATGAAAAACGGTATGTCAAAAAGAAATTTACATCAAAAGTTGTATTGTGTCCAACGCATTCTCCGCAGGTTTTGAAATTAAGGCAAGTTGGCTGTGGAGTAAATACTATTGCTGTCCCATTACCTATGAACTGGTTCTTGAGGTCCACACGATCGTACTCATAAATTGTCTTTTGCTTCACAACTGCCGCAAAATACAAATACACAATAATCATGTTTAACGTAATAGACCAGACTTATACAGTCGCTAATAGATATTAAATGGACAATATTAATACATAAACATTACATTACACAGTTCAAAGAAGGTCAAATATAAATCCTTATTCCAATCACTTACACAGGATATGTTTTTCTCGAATGTATGCATCAGACAAGCCAACTTTAACAGGATGAGCTTGATCATTAATCGACGTAATGGAAAGAGGTAGATTTTTGTAGACGAAGACAATGGTTCCATTTTTGTACAAAGACGTTTGAAAGGTGAATGGGCCTTTTTCTGGACTATCTTTTAAATGAACATTTCTCCACTCGACCGTAAATTGGGTAGCTACACAATTATTAGAATCAAAACGCAATCTAATTATTCACTGCATAATTAAAATATTTTTAAAAGCAACGTGTAACTAAAATTATTACATAATTAAAATCAACTATATATCTATTAAATAAAAATTATAATGTTAAAAAACAATTCGAAATGCAATTACCTGAGGATACATAACGCACGGAGGAGTTATCAGAAAGACTGGAGTCAAAATTTGCCATTAAGGGAGCCACATACTGTGTTGCCGCGAGCCAAGCATGAACATGTTCCCCTAAATAAACAAATCCTCCAGTGGCAATGGTAATATTTTCAATATCATGCCCATAGAATGGAAAAGCAAACTTAAGTTTAAGTGTGGCTGCTCGACGATGTGCACTGGACAAGACATCATGTTCTTGTGCATCCACGTAATTGTCCAGATTTTCCCAATACACTAACCCAGTTTGGACTGTGGTACTGTTATAGTACTTATGGGTTTCATTCTATAATATTAAAACAAATATGACATTAAAATTCACGAATAATCCAATACATATTATTTCAATCTAATTTAAAATCATTTTTTTTCTTCTTACTTGAACTGTATTAGTTATAGTTGCCGGAGTCGTATAAAATGGATAATTAGGGAAATCTGCGTCTAATTGTTTATCAAAAAGACTTTCATTGAACGGAATGGTAGCATTATCCTTAGTGTTGGTATTATTGACACTGACCATCAGCGGAGCTAGGGAGCTAGCAACTGGTGGAGAGTTTGTGGAAGCCGATGATGACGAGTTTGTTGGAACTTCTGCTACCACCAATGTTGGCATCGTAGAAGTCAATAATGAAGTCGACAGTACAGGTAAGCTCACGTTTGAGTTTTGCAAAGTCTCGTTGCTAATGGTTTTATTATTTTTTGAACTATTATTTTCTGAAGGTTTCGATATTTTTTCTTCAACGGGCTTTGTTGCTTGACGCTTGACTCGCGGTCCCGATGACAGTGATGATGGCACAAATTCATAATTGACAACCGAACCATCCCTTTGAACATCACGAAATCTTTGTATTCCACCGTCTGGTAGCGTTAGATATGTTCCTGAAATAGAAATAAGAATTGAAATATAATTTAGCTATATACGCTTTTAATCTGTAGCGTATTACGTTGCATTCCTGTTTCCAGTTTGTATTTTAAAATAGTTTTTTTTATCCGTGAGGGAATACTAATCATAAGGCATAAAAATAAGCGCGTATTATATAGCATACTGAAGAAACTTCCACGATTCATACAATTATTATTACATTCATGCACTTTAATTTCTTTTTAATTGGCCAATTCGTAAATAAATAAACCTACAAATATATTTTGCATAGTTTACAACATTTATATCGCTATAATTATTTTAATCACTCAATAATAATTTTAATTTGCATTCCATAGCCGCTGAAACGACTAACTACTTACAATTAGATGCATTGTTTGGAAACTAACCAAGAACTAATCATTACTAGTGACTAGACCTACGCCCCATATGCCATAATACATAAATATAAAAGCAAGAAGAGATAAAAATTTGAGCATTCTTCACAAGTCGTACAAGTCGGATTAATTATGCTAACTAAGCGAATTCCAAAATAAAACTGACAGAATTTATAATGCGTATGCCTATACTAGTAAACAGAGCTGAAGCCCTGCTAACTGTAGTACATATGATTTCAACGAACATAAATTAGCCAAAGTATAAACAGATGACCCTTCCCCATTTCCGAGTGAACATTCGAATTTCAAATTTGGAACCGGCCTTCAACTAATGTGCCTATTATATACTACGATCTGGTCTGCCACGCGTTGTAACGACGGAATCTAAATGACAATGGTTGATGATACTGAAACTAGTTGGGCTACAATATTTGCATAATCTATCGATATATGCATATAAATGAAAAAGAATTGACGGACGACCATCATTCAAGAAAAGCAAATACCTACATACAGATGACAGAAATATAAAAAAATAAATAAATGTTGAAATGTTAGTACCTACGTAATGACAAAACCATCAACTGTCAATAATATTTTCAATTTTCGAGTCGCATCTCACATTGGACATAAAAATAATGAGAAAGTCAAAAAAGTCAAACGTGTAATAAGTAGGAGATTTAAATAACTTTTCAAAAAAACGTCAAAATTGACCACTGCCAGTTGACTGCGGTGAATGTCCCCATGGCTGGTTGTTGGTCGTGGAAAAGTAAAACAATGTAAAATGTTGTAATAAATCTAATACTTACAGTCAATGGAAAATATAATGTATATAAAACCTAAGCCTAACCACCAACTACTTACAACTTAATAAGGTTCCTCAGGTGCCATCGTCAATCGTGCCAGTGCCATGCCATGTATACTTAATACTTGTTTTTGCTGTATTTACTTTACCTGAATAAGATGATTGCACAAAATCACTTGCTGCGAGCAACCAAGCACCAATAATTAAACATGTTATAGTTTTCACTTTCTTCATTTTAAAAAATCTCTGATTAAAATTCTATTGTTGACGAACCAAAATAGTAAACATCTACTAACAATGCTCATGCATTGAAGAATAGACAGACACAATACGACGATCGAGCTATTTAATAGTGCACTTTCCAAGAAATATTATGACGAAGTTATTGACGGAATACTAGTAGAGTAGAACAGACAGAAGGCAAAGGCAAAAACTATGAAAGAAACCCAGAAATAAAGTGAAACATCAGGGACTTAATGACGAATAATAATAAGAATATATAGGAAGACGAAAGACGGAGACCAAAGACCAACTGCACTTGGCTTTATTAAATCCAAGTCACAAGTTGATATAGGCATCTACAATCTACGTAAATAATCACCAAAGAACAGCTTCAGGAAGCCAACAACCGCTATACGAAAAATTATAAGATATATATAAAGAAAATAATAAAAGAAGAGAAACGTATTCCTTCACGTTCACGCAAGCAATAGGATCGAGAGCCTCGTCCACTGTACAGATCGAGAGAGAAGTCTATCCGCCGTGAGGTGAGTCACAGTAATAAAAACGTAAAAAAGATCTCCTTTAGACTAGGGGCTGGCCCTCAATGATGTCTTTTGAAGTACGGGTGATTGCGCCCTTATTTTTCCATATTTTAAAAATTCGTCCTCTACATCCAATCATTAGTATCATATGCGTTAGGAAGCTGGGGGTGGGCTCTTGAACTACTAACTTTTGTTGACGTCACTTATGGAGGATTTCTCTGGACGGTGGCGAAAGAAATAGGGAAGGAAAGTTCCACTCGTAGGAGGCGTAGTTTTTCACTGTTTAGTATGCGTGTGTAGTATGCATTAGAATTTGTTGTAGTTTGCCCTTATAATAAATTATGATATGAATGCTAATAATTAATTAAGCCTTCTTTGAATCATTTTTAATTTTATGATCTCACGCTGCTTTGTAAAAATAATAAAGCGTATTTTAATTTTACATAATTATTAACTAGTTCCGGAATATAGCCAAAAAGGAGAGCGCAGAATGAGGAAACCAGCAGTGTCCGTCAATTTGGACATTTCGTAGCTGGATTTGCATGCATGTTAGTAGCTAACAGTTATTCCTTTATTGGTAGCTTCTCGTTAGGAGGATCGTCCACAAAAAAAAAGGATTTTTAGAAGTCATTTTTCTGACTTAACCTGGTGATAACAATTTGCGTATTTTTCTGGAATAATTTTAATTATGATTCTCATGTTAAGAGAATGTACTTTGTTGAAATAATACTACAAAAAAACAAGTTTTCATTGTCTTAAATGCATGCATTACAGGGACATTGTAATAGGCGTCAATTCAGTTCACCCGTCTTTAGTATGCAAGCAATGCATTTTTGTGTTGTAGGAATGATCCATAAATAACGTCACTCAAATTATCCCTCTTTTAGGACGCACCCACCCCCATATCACCACTTTAACATAACCAGTCAGTGGACAGGCCTTAATATTATAGTTCAACTACGATTAAAAAGTTACATCTACACCTGAATGATGATATTTTTATAAAAAGTTAACGCCGTCAATCAGTTTCCTGATTTGAAGGGATAGGGAATTATTTTTAAGTCCTGGACATTTAAATATAAATCCCTTTTCTTCTAATAATTTAATTTTAATTCCTATAAGGGAATTGCATATTATTCCGAGGCCCAAGGGAATTATAACTGAAATGTGTCCCCAGACCCCAGACTGATAACGAAAACTGTTTTCTTTAAAGATGCGATGGCGTTTCATCAGTATATCCGACTCGGTGCACTAACCCTCCCGACTCCCGATCCCGACTTCATTTATGGACAATCTCTTAGCTGTAGAACTCAAGGATATCTAAACTTCTCCTCTGTAATATCAATTTATTGATTTGTCTGCGACAGTTCAAAAATTTTGGGATGTCAAATAAAAACTGAATTACTGATAACTGAACTGAACCTGAACTGAGCGCTGATCGATGAGACTTTCGATTATGAATTTTACAGTCTGACTGTCTGACTGATTTGCACAACAAAATTGATAATTCTTATGTAAGTACAAGGGAGGGTGGAGGGTGTTCTGAAATTTACCAAAGCCAAAATTTAAAGTTTGAGAATTATATACATTTCCACAAATTCGAATGGGCACCTTAAGTCTGGTATTATTGAATAGCTAACTTATCCGTGACGGCGTCAACTTTATAGGGTAAGGTTACTTGAAAACCGAAATAATATGTTTATGACTTTTTACACGTTCTTCATTAGGATTAGGATTAAATTACTGCAATTTCTCACTTGTCACTAACCTTGTTAACATGTAAAAATGTCTTTTCATGTTAAGAAAGTTGAAAGTAAGTATTTATTTAGCTAAATCTGTCATTAAAAGTCCTATCAGCAAAACGATTTTAATGTAGATGTTCGTGTGGTCATGAGTACATTTTTTAGCCGGCCGTTCTTTGATAGTTTATATATTGAATTTAGTCTTATTCATCTCAAGAAATGTGTTCAAACACTTGAGGTTTCGACTTGAAATTTCAAAGCGAATGAAATAAACCCACTCTTTGTCTTTAACTTGTTGTATTTAAATGTGTGTATTTTGTACGTGGTAATGTGTCTATGTGTCGCTAACTTCTCTTATATTTGCAATGGTTTTTTATCTTTATAGGACTTCTAGTTCTAATAAAATCAACATGTTTCTAAAGAAAAATGGAATCTAATATGATTTTTTTTTTCAGACTTCCAGTTCCAGTGCAAAACCCGTTGTGTTTCACAATCTGACCGGCTTAGACGCTCCCTCGTCTCATAAACATACTAGTTACCTAGTTAGTATTTCGACTTCGGCATCAGTTACAGTTGTTACATGCAACCCGAGCCGGAATTCAAAGACGTCACAATGACTTCCGAAGAGGAAGAACTGCAGATTGATCATAGAAAGTCCAGATATCCGTACTGCATCGTCTGGACACCCATTCCTCTGCTGACGTAAGTCCACTACGACCTTGAGATTCTGTTGACTTTTTTGTACACTAGGTATTTTAACTTTGATATGAAGTACTGCATAGTGAATTTATTCCTACCTATTTTTCCTACCTATCTTCCTATCTACATAATTTACGTGACTTTTGAATTTCTCAACGCCTTTGAACATTTCAAATTCACTCTAAATTTAAGTTGTTTTTCCTATTAAATTTACATGTTGTAAAGGTACATTTCAAATTCAACTAAATTAAACTGCTTTATCTTTCTTGCTGTTAAGGCTGCCATTAACCAAGGGCCCTTGTTTCTTTTTGTATGCACAGCATTGCTGTGTATTATAAATAAACAATGAAAAGATCAATTTCTTTCGTGTTGTAGATGGATCTTCCCCTTCATAGGCCATATGGGAATATGTTACTCAACTGGAGTCATTCGAGACTTTGCAGGCCCTTATTTTGTTTCCGAAGACGACATGGCATTTGGGAAACCCACCCGATATTTGAAATTAAATATTGCTAAAGCGTCGAATTGGGACAGGTCGGTGTACGAAGCATCGGAGGAGTACAAGACTCGAACGCACAAATTGATTTGCGATAATTGTCACTCTCATGTTGCAATGTCCTTAAATCTCATGAAGTACCGGAATATGTCTTCGTGGAACATGATTTACTTAGCATTTATGATATTTGTTTGTGGAAAGTATGTCGGCATCACGGGCTTTTTAAAAACGTGGGTACCGTCTTTAATACTGTATTCTATTATTATTGTCGTTTGCACGGTGTATCGTTAAGTTTAACCAGATGGAAAATTGTACAAGTGATAATTTGATATATTATATGAAACCAACTTAAACTTCAGTAATTTATTTCGCAAAATTATCAATATTAATGTGCGTGACCTTTTGCTAATAAAACGAAAGAAGTTAAATAAAAAAGGTAATCAACTGTTATGAAATGGACCGTTTTATTTTTAACTACGGAATATAGGATTTCTATGTGCTACGCAGTTTCATCTACAGATTTATGCAAGGAAATTAAATGAACCAAATGCGCACGATTTGTTCAAGTTTATTTCACTATAATATTATAACATTTTTATTCAGGATGACTATTATTATTGACGATTACAGAATAGACAATGCTACTGATGTTTCTACATAACATGTTCTGCAGCCAATGATTTCGAAAACACTTGGTTGCTGTCTCAAATTCGTTGATAACTAAGATCCCCACGAAGGACCATTCTCGGGTCTGAAAACGGGAGCGTACAGTTGACTCTTGTCCCGGTAACTAGTTGTCCTTTGTTGTTCTTGTTTCTCAAACCACCAACCTACCAAGCCTGCAGCGAAGGGCATGGAAAACTTCCACCAGTCACGAGTGAATCCAATAATGTTAGCCATGACGGTCGGATTATTCTACGCTTTCTAGGTTCTCTTTTTCTGCTTGAATCCGAGCTTTCTCAAGCTTCCCTGTAATATCATTCAAAAAATTTATTGAGTTTACACGCTAAAAAAGAGAATACGTTCAAGAAAATGCGGAAAGGAGCACAATTCACAGTTATAATATCCCCATGGGGAAACTCTTTCATAATGGTTTTACCGCTTTTAAACCGCTGGCCGTATTTCATATTCAAGCAAACTAAATATGGGTGTTATTTGATAAGTTATACCCAGGACGGAGGAGTTAATTACTGCGTCTAATAGAGTCGAACAAATAGTAATTTAGAATAAAATGTTCATTACAAAATCTCAAGTTCATGTTACAACTACTTTTGCACTTTTGGCTACCCCTTGAGGTTTAAGATCTTTCCATGGGGGTTACGGGGGATACTGTTGTATTTTGTTCACAAATCACGATAGTTTTTTCGCTTGTGATTGTGATATCACAATCACAATCACAAACTACTAAAATGAGATTGTGCACAATCACAAGATCATCACAACGAAGCAACAACAAACGAGAACTCAATGATTTTGGGATCGTCCGTAAATGACGTCCCGAAAATAATCATTCTTTTATTAGGATCGTCCGTAAATGACGTCCCGAAAATAATCATTCTTTTATTGGGATCGTCCGTAAATGACGTCCCGAAAATTATTACTCTTTTATTGGGATCGTCCGTAAATGACGTCCCAAAAATTATCATTCTTTTATTGGGATCGTCCGTAAATGACGTCCCGAAAATTATCAATCTTTTATTGGGATCGTCCGTAAATGACGTCCCGCAAATTCTCATTTTTTGTTGGGATCGTCTGTTAAAGACGTCCCCCAAATTATCACTTTTTTAGGACCCACATACTCCTCTGCACATTTTGTAAAGGATAATTTTATATATTGCTTTTTATGATTTATGTGCTGCTGCTAGATTTACAAAATGAATAAATTATTATTATTATTATTTTATACGCTTTACTTCGTATTTTTGTTGTACACAAATTAAAAATACGTATGTTTACTCAAAGTTAGTGTGCAACTAAAAAAAATTTGTCACTGAAAACAAATTTTTTAACTCCAGTGCAGAATGCACAAGTTAATTTAGGTATTGGTGTGTGTAAAGTGTTAATTATAGAGTTTCAAGTGTGATATTTGCTCCAGCAAAGTTCAAAATGCAGTACCTACAACACTACAGTTTCTACGTTTGATGGAATCAAATTTTAGCTCATTTTGTTTTTATTTTCAGCAAACCAGCTATTGTTGACATTATCATATCTGGATCATATTTTTAGTGAAATTCAATATATATTGCACCAAAAATATGATAATATAAGTGTACAATGTGATAAAATGCACTCATCATATTGTGTAATTACTGGACAGTAAAACTTAGAATAAGAAATATACTCTTCTTTGAACACTAAAATGTTGTATCAATAAATGATAAAAATATGAAAGTATTACTCTAACTTCCTCATTTTAGTTCGTTATTTGTTTTACAATTAAATGCGATAGATATCAAATTCTGCACTTCCAAGGTGTGGATATTCCATGTTGCACTTTACTGGTGCAGGTAATACATTTTTCACTCTAGTTATAACATTGTAAGCATGTACCAATAATTTAATGCACTTATGCATTTTGATGGACTTGGGCTAAAGCGCGTTTAAGAAACGAATGGACATTGGCAAACACCTCTTCACTGACGATACCATTTTCATGGTGCTCTTTGTAGTTTAGTCAGTTTTTTTAGTCTTACTAAAAATAGTTCGTAGTAAAATGTACAGAAAGTAGAGAGTACGACTAATTTTAAAAGAACACAAAATAAAAACGGAAAACTAACTTTTGTCATTTATACACTTAAGATCGTAAATAAAACATGTAAACAGGAGGGCCAATGTGTCTAAAACACAGGCATGAAACTTAGTTCATGTGCGGTAATTTAACGACAATCTTAACAAAAGAATGATAATTTTCGGGACGTCAGTAATGAACGATTTCAATAAAAGAATGATCATTTTCAGGACGTCATTAATAGACGATTCCAATAAAACAATGATCATTTTCGTCACGTCATTTATGGACGATCCCAATAAAACAATGATCATTTTCGGGACGTCATTTATGGACGATCCCAATAAAATAATGATAATTTTCGGGGCGTCATTTATGGACGATCCTAATAAAAAAAATGATAATTTTCGGGACGTCATGTATGGACGATCCCACTAAAATAATGATAATTTTCGGGACGTCATTCATGGATGATCCCAACAAAAGAATGATAATTTGCGGGACGTCATTTGTGGACGATCCCAATAATACTGGAAAAGTTCCCCCCACCACCCACACCTCGTTGTCAACAAATTAGGTTTTTTCATCGTTTTGTTAACAGTCACAATTTTTCACAATCACAATCTTAGGCTGGTAAAATAAATTGTTAACAATGTAAATTGTGATTGTTTTGTGATGTGAAAATCACAATTATCACAAACAATTGTGAACAAAATACAACAGTAACGGGGGATATAATAAAATAATAGTTACTGAGCGGGCATGACTTATCAAACTATCTTGGGGGGGGGGGGTCTGGGGAAGATGTAATAAAAACATCAAGCGGGGATGACTTATCAAACTATCCCCCTATATATATAACCAATGACCCATGCATCAACTTAAAACTTTTTCTATGAAAACCGAAACTCTTCGCCGTAGTAGTAGTGTGCGTATGTGTGATCACCCCTTATGTGTGATCAGTGGCCGCCGTTCAAATATTACCGCCTT
This sequence comes from Dicyrtomina minuta, assembly GCA_949802685.1. Taxonomy (NCBI): domain Eukaryota; kingdom Metazoa; phylum Arthropoda; class Collembola; order Symphypleona; family Dicyrtomidae; genus Dicyrtomina; species Dicyrtomina minuta. Next base: position 49,714,126 of record OX461808.1, read on the forward strand.
TAAAAATCTGTCCATCTAATATTCATACAACCTATAGTCTCAACTATCTTCACTACTGATTTCAGCTTCTTTCCTTGAAAACTCTGGCTATGTAAAATTATGAAAGTTTTGAGTACTTTTTTGAATTGGTCACATTTAAGACCCTACTTTACCATTAACTTCAAATGTATTGATCACATTAAGGGCACTTGGGCCGTTGTAAGACTTTCCGCAGTTTTTTCGTACAATGACCTGTATCTCTTGCAACTTTTAATTTTCGACACTGATCATTTTTTTGTACATACAGTATTAACAGAGAAGTACAATGATAGCTTCTTCGTTATTGTACGTTGTCTGTGGAAAAAGATATAGATTTTCAAAGTTGATAAAAAATGAACCCGATCACACATACGCACTCCCCTACTACCTAAAACAATTGCAGTTAATACTATATTATGCTACACGGCTGGCAGCTCTCACTCAATTCAGCCTGCATTAACGCCAAAACTGAAAACTGCGGACTCAATCCTTCTACCCCGATGCTGCCCATTATTATTACAAATTAGTAATTAGTATTATGATGGCTAAAATTCTGCTATATATATTCTATGACTTACACTTGCGGGTTCGATTCCAATCAGCAAATATTGCAGAGAACAATACAGTTGGAAAAGCAACACTAGGTAGATATCTCCAAAACAGCGACCTAGTGGGTACTATTACTGGACGTCCCATAAAATAGCGAAATTTTTAAATTATAATTTTCAATTTTCGAGCCCGTAATTAATAATAGATTTACGTCTTGAGATTTTTGGCAATCCAATTTGAGAGTCGTGGGTTTATCTCATCACCAGCACATGGTATTTATGTATGTACAAGTACAAAGATAGGACCTAATTTGAGGTGCGTACACTGTAAAAATTACATCATTTTTGGTGCGAGTTACATTGAAAGTATTGGGTTAAGCGTTTCTACACAGCATCTAAGGTACTGCTCCTATGTAAAATAGTTCCAATTGCGTCAGGCTGGCAATCTAGGTCTGACATTCTAACAACTCAAGTCACAACTTGCGTACACCTATACGTATTACCTTGCTTCTGTTTCATGCGTACGAATTTATAGGCTTTCACCACATCAGGATCAGATCATCATCCTCAGACACGCTATGCTTTAACTTTGTTTCATTTTAAAGAATGCATTGTAAATTAATGCGAATAATAATTTTATTCATAATTTATGTTCATAAAATCAAATACCTCATTCAAAATTATGTGTATTTCCATGAGAGAAAGTTTTTTTAGAGCCTATGGCAAACGCTCTAAAGTATCAGCGAAATTGACTATGAGACTGGAAATGGAAAGATTAAGTAAAAAAATACAATATATATTTTTGTCGAAGTTCTTATATACTTTTTAGTGAATGACACTCAAAATAATAAAATGCAAATGTAGGTACGTACACTACAATTTTGATTGGTGTGTTTTCGACTTTCGACTAACAGTTCAAGAGGTCTACAGAGTTAGCGATGATAATATAAATATATTATCGATGATAATATTAGTTTATATATTTTTATATAAATATTGAGGTTGTGTAGGACATTTTCCTGCAGGACATTCCCCCACTCCCGGACATTTACCCCGCAGGACATTTTCCTGCCAATATCAAAATTACATTTACGACTTTATGTAATTTGAACTAGTGTTCCTTTAGATATAACCTATTCGTAGACATTCTCAAAAATACGCTAGATGAGTCCATAACTGATCAAAAAGTCTGAAGCATTAAAATTCATTCTCCTTTTCCACATTTTTTGTGAAGTAATGTTAACATAAATATTTATAAAAGCAACGAGCATAGTGTGAATATTATTGCAAAAATAACGTAGGTCTGTCTGACAAACTCAGTATACAAACAATGCTCGATTAAATATCAATCTGGTGTCTGTACAATAGCTGGCAACATAAATATTCCCATTTTTTTGAGCTTATATAGATATATGTATCCCTCGAACTCGTTTCCTAATTCCTAATCAGGGAGATTTTTATTATTCCTATAGCTACTGCAACGAAAACTTTCGCAACTTTAGCAAACACAGAGATTTAGCTTATAAACGAATAAATTGGTGGCTATTAAGCTTCACAGGGGCCGCGGAACAGGGGGGGGCAGGGTCCCATTGTCCCCTCTGAAATTTTTAATGCCTTGCTAACAAATGGGTAAATACTTTTTTATGTACTTATGCTCAACACAGGCTTGTCCCCCCCCCCCTCGAAAATTGACCTTCCGCAGCCACTGAAGCTTCATATGACTAAAGGGGGAGGACTGAGGATTGAATAATGTTTGATGTGACAAAATGTTTTAGTGTGATTTACGATTTACCTTCGGAGCGTGTGCACAAATATGGTAAATTAATGTAAGCAATTTATTGCATATAATTGGATTGTGAAATATGCATAGTTTAGCATTTTGTTGAATACGTTTTTTTATAGGGACTCTACACTTATGATTTTGATACTGAAAGGAAAATGTCCTCTAGGCGATTTTGAAGGGAAATGTCCCGGGGGAAAGTCGTGTCAAGAGGGATGTCTGGATGTCTGGGAGGAAAATGTCCGTATACGGAATATTGAATGTGCATAATATCATGTATTTATTTCATCTATTTGATATTCGGCCATGATAGCCCTTACGTACAACCCCTTCTTACTACATCTTACACCAGGAACAGGATATCTTTCATTTTAACAATAATAGATAATTACGACCTGATGTAAAGAATCTTCTTGGAGCGCAGATTAAATTGCTAAATAAAATTTAATAAGGATTTTGTTTTAAAGCTAACTTTGCAAAATTGAATGATCTAAACATACTGGTACAGGTATACCTAATTCATAGTCAATATTATTTTTTGCATTAATGTCTGGAATTTCCAGGTTACTTATCCCATATTCCAACATTCAAATGTGAGGCAGGTAAAGGGAACCTCATCCATATATCCCATCATCCCATTACATTTTTTATCAGATGTATGGAATCATGCTACTTGGATCGATTACCGGCGACCGGCCCTCTCAGTGACACCTCAATTTTGTTAATCTCTCTCTCTCTTAATATAAGGCTGCCATAATTTTCAGGGAAATAAAAATATGTCTTAAATATAACAATAATTAATACAATCTTCAAAACTTCAAGGTTCAAGGTTCTTGCAAATTAAATGAATACAATCAATGCATTTGGACCAATATAGCCCATATGACTACATTCCATCCCTTCCTAATGTTTTTAATTCGAAAAAAAATTATATTATGCGTATATAAGTATATCGTCGGAGAAGAACCAAAATTACCCATCTCCATTTTTAGCTAAAAACAATATCAACTATCTACAAAGATATTCAAATATGTCTTGAGAGCATTTAAATAAAACATTTTACACTTTTCAAACACATGGAATTAGAGCATTTTGCTTATTTTCGAAAACATGGAATTAGAACATTTTGCACCTTTTCAAAAAAATGGGATTACTTAGAACATTTTGCACTTTCTCCAAAACAAGTAGGACATTTTACATCGTTGAAAAACATGTAAGTCGAACATTTTACGCTTTTCAAAAGCTCCTATATTAACATTTTACTCATGTTTCCATAATTTGTTTTTATGACATAGCTCATTTTGATTGTGGCGTGGCTTAAATCTTAAATTGGATATGGGTCATTTTGGTTCTTCACATACGATATATGCAATTCCTGATGCTTGTAAACTCTTTACCTGATTGATTAGAAAATTAGAAAAAGTGTTAAGTTGGGTTAGTAGTTGTTAGTAGATTTCAGATTTTTTTCTCATTATCTCAACTTTCTCTAACTAGTATAATAAATTAAGTTGTAGCCTAACTAGTAACTAGTAAGGCATAGTCCATAAATGATATCACCTGCTAGGTGGGTGGGTCTTAAAAACCTCTCCATTTAAGCCGATGTTAAAAAAGTTGTCATTCTATTGTTAGGGTGGGTGGGTGTATCAGAAAAAGGCATGTCATCGATGACATCATTTATGGACCATGCCTAAGTTAAAGTTCTAGTTTAGCCCTCAAAATTCTTTTTGGGAAATACACGTTGGTCTTATAGGATGGAAGCAGCGCATTCTGTTGCCAGAGCCTCGGTATTGACGGCGCTGCAAGTACTGAACTTATGCAAGTCCCATTTTACTAATTGGGCGTATTCTTCTTCCTTGCCTTTTATGAGGACTTCAGGCCTTGTGCAGTTTGATCACAAGAACTACTAGCATAGGGATAGATAGATAGGATGGTAAAGTGGAATTTAAATAGATAAAGAAACTTTCATAAATTACGCTCGTCAAACATGAGATATTTTGGTCCCCCACTCCCCGCCCAATTATTTTTAAGCACATGCTATCCCTTACAATTGCCGTTGGACCCTCTCCCAGCCCTAAAGCACTCCGCATAATATATGCAGACGTTCAGTTAAGCCTATGCATTGTACTACTGACTACTACTACTGTCTACTGTATAGGGCTTAAATGTAAACCTACCTGTAACATTGAACATTTTCTCCCTCAACCGAAAGTTAAACTATTCGTATTGAGCACTCGACCCACCGACGACACGACACTTACGCATACAGCCATTGAGGCAAAGAAAAAAAAACGAGAGACTTTTCATATTATCTGTCATACATGTATATGTTGATCACTTGAAACATTATTTTATACTTGAGTGATACATACTTTAAAGAATTTAATAGAATACCAAACTAAGCAAGAAGAAGAAGGACACTTGGTTATTTCCTTCCTCTCATTCATTCATCGTCGTCGCGTTATTATTAATTTGTGAAAGTTGTGTTAGTTTTCATCTGTTATACTAACCGATTCCCAATAGCCAATAACACCTATATTAAGTTTTTGAGTTCTGACCAACGAGACCAAAAGGGTCAAGAAAAGAAAAGATTTATTGGTATTTTTGTTTTTGTCGTTATTATTTTGTGGCTAGGACCCCATATTCAATAGTGTTATTTATATTTCGTTTGGGGTTTGGATGAGTCGTAAGTCGTAAAAGTGGAGTACTATCTATTTTATCGGAGGGTTTCAGTCAGAGACAGAGAGCCAATAGCAATTAGCGAAACGGAAACAACTGCCAAAGGAAGTATTAGAAACATCGAGACGGCAAACGGCTGGGATAGTTTGACGTACGTGTAGCTTGTTTTTGAAAGTGTTTACAGATTTTATTTTATTTATTTGTTTACCATTTAAACTGTCTGGCTGGGTCGAGTGACTAGTATTGTTGTTGTCCTTTGACATTATTAGTGACTGGTCTGACTAGTGAGCGACTTCTTCAACGTGAAACGTCTTCCCCACTACTACTGCTTATTAACGTACAGGTGAGGTCTAAAATTGGCATCTGACTCAATTAATTTTTAATTAGTGTGCATTAATATATTTCATAGTTTTTCATGAACTTTGGAACTTTGATAATTTTTTTTTCTGTAATATACTAAAGCTTTAAAAATCATTGGCTGACTGGGAATAAGAATCGAAGCATAAGAAAATATTATTTGGCGTTGTAAATGGAATGTATTTTTTTACGTAATGTGTGTATAACGCCCAGACATTAAATCGTGATCTTTAATCTTTGAATAATGACGTCATTCACCATTGTTAAATTGTTTGAGTGCATGCTTCATGTTTAGCAGATTCCTCTGTTTTTAAGTTTTTTTTTTGCAAATTCAAATGCTGAATGTTGAATGTTTATTTGTTTTTTCGCTTAAAGCTGAAGGTGTTAAATTAAGTACGTGGAATGTCAAATGTGTATTATCCGATTATAAGGCAAATCATTTGGAGTTCCGTCGTTTATTTTTATTAATTTTTTGAATATTGTTGTCATTTTTGTTGTTTGTAGCAATTCTGAAGTGCTGTAGAGAAAAGTGAAGGAGAAGTAAAAAATCCAATTGGATAAAAACCCAAATCAAAATGCAAACTATTAAATGTGTGGTTGTTGGAGACGGTGCAGTAGGGAAAACTTGTCTGTTAATTTCATACACAACGAACAAATTCCCGTCGGAGTATGTACCGACTGTTTTTGATAATTATGCTGTCACTGTAATGATTGGAGGGGAGCCATATACACTGGGACTGTTCGATACTGCAGGTACGCAAAAAATAAATGTATAACTGACTACATTTTTTACGTCAAACATTGGTAATATGGTAATTGCGACTATTGTTGACGATAATGCATTCGTGTGTCCTTTGTTGATGCCACATACATGTGTTGTACTCGTCAGTGTAATGCCTAATGAACCTGCTGCATTACAATTTGGAATACATTACACACGTATGTGACCTTGTCACTTTCGTTATTTTTAACTAGGTGATGTATTTAAGTATCAGTAGCAGAATCACCTATCATGCATCCAAAAAGTGATTGAGAGCGAAAGATTATTGATAACTGTGTGATATTCGTGCAGACTGCAGACTATAATATATTTTACCATGTTTGTCAGCCTATATTGTACATGATTTCCATCAATTCTTTTAGTATATTCAATGAAATGCGTGCTTTTAGTTTTGTAGTGTATTCAATGACGAACGTAGGTTTCACTTAACTAATGCTATTACGCTTGTTGCACCCTTAACTTATAAATATCGATCTATCAGATTGGGGATTTAAGAGAAATATTATTAGATTTTTTCTAAAATGAAATTAATTACAAATTGATTGAAATGTGTATGTAGCTAGCCCTTAAATGCAAAGTATACAATTTTTCGTATGACGTACTATGTTAAAAGGTCAACTCTCACATTGAGTTTATTTAGCATATAAATTATAAATACTAATTACCTAGGTATTATGATGACAGTACAAGATAAAGCTGGTAAAGATGCAATGTGACACAAGTCCTACGTTAATCCACTGGATTTGTGCCACATTGCATCATCATCGACAATATATTGCTTCTAATCTGATCAAATACGATGTAATATGCAATGTATGTGTACCCTTACTACCAACAGTCAGCAGTGCTAAGCAAAATAGATGGGTGTTATATGCAAGTAAATTATGCAATTTACAAGTAATTTTTATTTTATATAATTATTCCAGGTCAAGAAGATTACGACCGACTGCGTCCATTAAGTTATCCACAAACGGATGTGTTCCTTGTATGTTTTTCTGTCGTATCACCATCTTCTTTTGAAAACGTCAAAGAAAAGGTATGTTGTAACGAGTGCATACCGTATTTCCTGTAATAGTGGTGGACCCCGACCATTGCTTAAATTCCGACCTCCCAGACCCGCATATTATTACAAGCCCGTCCATTATTACAAGAGATACGGTATATTATAATTTTTTGTGCAACAGAAAATTAGTGTGTTTTCAACAACAAAAATTAATGGTTTAGCAGAAATACAATTTTAATTCGGTTTCATAGTTATGTTTAATCTTGACCTGTTTCTCTATACTTCTGATTGTGGTCAAGTAATGTAGATTCGTTTTTTTTAAATATAATTGTATTAATAATACATTAAATGATTAAATGCTTTCAGTGGGTTCCAGAAATTACTCACCATTGCCAAAAAACACCTTTCTTGTTAGTCGGGACACAAATCGATTTACGAGACGATGCTGGTAAGCATACAAGTTCTACCAATTTTTTTATATTTTTTAAAATTTATTTCTGAGTTATTTACAATTTCAACGATAGTGCATTGTACAGCGAACCAAGATATGTAATAATAATAATAATAGTTTATTGTCATTAAAGCATTCATGATACAGACACCATAGGAGAGTTAGATACAAAGAGGTAACAATCGGTAAGAAGGTACCAAAGATAGCAGACATAGAAATTAATTAATGCTAGGAGAAGTAAAACAAACATTAGTCGAGAGGTTTGAAGGTATCTAACAGTTTATCATGAATTAAGTTGAGCTTTGAAATTTCTGAAGGTTGAAGAAGGTTGAGTTCACGAATTATTTGGGGAATTACAGAGTTAAAGTAAACTGCTTAGGTAGCATTACAGTCATCCAGTATTTTCGCGAAGATGTAGGCATTCTATGTAAAGATATACGTAACTGTTTACAATAGAGTTACTGTACTCCCAGTTTTTTGGAAATATTGGATTCGGTGAAATTAATTAATTAGGATATTATTATATACATTGATTAATTTACTGTGTATTACCTACCAACTGTATGTGGTTGTATATCTCAAATAGTAATACATAGTCAACACTAACATTTGTAATTCGATACTCAATTAATCATATTATGAATCTATGTACACAGGAACTATCGAAAAGCTTGCAAAAAATAAGCAAAAACCCATCACTTTGGAGCAAGGGGAAAAATTGGCAAAAGAGTTGAAAGCCGTTAAGTATGTTGAATGTTCTGCTTTGACTCAGGTAATTAATGTGTTCTTTTTAAGAGCTTTGATGTATTGTAACAATATTATTTTTAAGTGATTTTTGTTATGTCCGCGTTCCGCGTCCACACACTATTTGCTGTCTTTAAGCTCAGCAAATATGCTTTAATATTAAAATATTAATTATTTCTTACATATCACATATGAAATCTGACGAAGTGAACTTACGCGTATCAATGATTATCATTCTGATTACAGAAAGGGTTGAAGAACGTATTCGATGAAGCAATTTTGGCTGCCTTGGAGCCTCCTGAACATCCAAAGAAGCGCAAATGTGCAATTCTGTGAGAATCAAGACCAATTTATTTAAAAAGTACATTTTTGTTTTTTTTCAAAAATTATTATTATTGCATATATAAAAAAAATACACGGAGATCATCGGAAGTACTGGATGGAGAATTCTGCAATACACCGGCTTAAGTGTGTTAACTATGCACTCAAGAACAAGAACAAGGAAACACGTGGTATAGGAGTGCATATGTAAACCCTTATGCGTCTATTTAAATACTGAATGAAAAAAAAATTAAATAAAACATGCTTTGGTGACTTCATAATAGTTTGATAGTCAAAAAAATAATAAGATTTAATTATTAAGTTTTAAAACTTGTAGACTAAAAAAAGCAGAAAGGTATATATAATAACATGATATATAATGATTATAAAGTCACATCCTTACTGATGACTGCGTACTACTGTGAGCATCAATAAAATTTATTATATAAGAATAATATTAATATTATATAGAAACTATTATTAATATTATAATTATTATATTATGAGTAGGGTGGGCGGTGGGCAAAGCCGTCGTCGTCGTCATCGTCAAGTTTTAAAATATTATATTTCATATATACAGTTACCGTCCGTGCCCGATGCCGCTATATAATAATGCCGATGTACAGTTATTACTTTTAATTAGTAATTAACTTTTTAAAGTTTAAATCAAAATATTCTATAATATTATTAAGACGGTAACATACAACCATTTAAAATTGAAATCGTAAAAACCTGATAACTCCGTGTAAAGTAGTCGACTAATATGGCCTGTCTGTCCCCCAACAACTCCATTTATTATTCGTGTAATTTTAAAATGTGCTCTTGTCCAAATTTTATGAAATAGTGTATTTTTTAATATCGCTCTTTAAAACTATATTATGCAAACTCTGGTGTTCTTTGTTAAATATTATGTTTCTGTAAGAAACGTCGATATAGTATGAGATTGCTTTCTTAAGTGTAGAACTAAAAACCAACGTATATATTATGTAAGTTAGTACCTATTAAATTATTTGTTATGCTTTGCGTTTTGTTTGGTTTTGAGGTTTGATCAATAAGGCAGCCTGTGAACAACACAACAAATTGGTTTAAAAAATGGCAATTAAAAGCTGTACATATTTGTATATGGACCCTGTTTCACGAATCCTATCATAATATATAGATAAAAATGCCAACGCACACCTCAAGTATTCAACATCCGTATGATTTAATTCTAAGTTGTATTGCATTACTATTACTGTTCTACAATGCAATACTAAGAGTAATCTTAAGTACTGATAGGGCTCACAATAATTGCCAGTACAGAAATTAATAAAAAATCGTTAATCGTCCCATGATTGCATTTTCCTCTAAAAAAAGAGCTATTTAATTAGTTTTTTATGGAATTTAAATTGGTGGTGACGCGTGACATAAATATTTACGGTTACGGAGATTGTAATGTTAATTGAGCTTGGAATTAAGTAAACTATTACACAATCATACCCCAACTTGATAATCTTTTAAGCTATATATGTTTGTATTTGCGGTGCAGGGACGGTAACGGTATACTTTTATGACCTCCCTTACATTATTGTTGACCCCGTCTATCTACTATAACTAACGTGATCTTGCTGATCTAACAACTTTTGTACATTGCACAGGATGAGAAAAGCTGTCCTATATATATACACTAAGGTATTCTTTCAGAGGGAATGTTTCAGTTTCAAAGATGGTGTGTAAAAATACCTTACCCAAACTACTACACTATACATATAATATACTATATACTGTACGGGTGTGTTGTTGTTTCGTAAACTATTCTAAATATATTATATATATATTGTAAGTTCAAAAAAAAATCCTTTATTTCTTAAATGCATTATGAGGTATATGAATAATATATGAAACAACCGCGGAAATTGTTTTCTTTTTTCGGTATCATAACAATAGTAGTAATTTAATAATAATAATAATAGTAATAATAATTATCAATTTCACTTGCGAAAATGTTAAGTGCCGGTGCCAAGCATATTATCATTTGCCATGAACTACCTATATTTGTAACCACACAGTCGACCTACTCAAAGTACGTCGTCCGTTGCTGAATATTGAGGATTAATTTCTTTCAAGATTCTACATGTGTATTTTAAATTGCTAAATAAACATTTCATATCGTAAAAATTTCATGCAATGTAATACTTTTTCTTGTTCTAAACGTTCTATTATTGATATGGGCACACATTATGCATTTAGATGTCAGGTAAATTCGGGGATTGGGGGCATTGGAACTTATTTTTAGCTACTTTCTCGTTAAATAATTTTACTGTTGGACACCCTTCTACATGTTCGTGTCTTATGTCCTTACGAACTGTCTTTCAATATTTTGGAGAACTGATAACTATTACCTGTGGATTATCTTAAAATTAAGTTTTCTATCAACTAATACGTTCATTAACCATTCGCATCCGAATCATGCATCGTAGGCGTAATACACTGAGCAGATCCCCTTAGAAAGGGGATAAGACCAAACTAATAACAAAACAAAACTAAAGCAATGCTATTCATTACATCCCTGTAAGTACTTACCAGTGCCTTTTATAAGCTTTGAATAATTCGAACATCCTATGCTTATTGACTACCTAAGTGTTTGTAAAATTTGCATGCACGCTCATCAATCATCTCATCACTTGACAAAAATTGAAGATACTATGTTGTGTACTAATCGTAAATCGTAAGTAGCAGTAGCAGTCATTGGAACTATACAATTGTCAGCCCATTTAGATTTCAGACAATGGCATAATTATATAATATATTTTACAATAACCTTCAACCCAGCTTACTGAATATGATTACACCATCAAAATATTCATTATTTAAGTAACTCCCATAACTAAAACCAATGCAATGACCATAAAGCTTTAACTTTAAAACATGTAGCTTTGAGTTTATCATTGTTTAAATTCTAAATTGTCATATTATTTGATATGATGATATTTTATTCACTCATATGAATATCATCGATAATTTAAATTAAAACTTTCCCCATTCTGCAGACCGATCACGACCTCGCCTCTCAATATCAAAAGTCATTCCTTATTTTTTTCAGCTCAAAACTTAACCTCTGTATAACTATATAAATGCAACTAAAAAACGAAAATTAAATACGATACGAACAATATTGTGTTCCACGACTTATGCCATTTGTGAGTGTGAAGATATTCTGTCCGAGGAATAATAATTTATTATTGTTGATGCAAATCCAAACATCATTTTTGTATTGATATTTTATCTTTTATTGATAATTGTGTTGTGCTTTCTCAGCTATCCGCTCCCCGCAACATGGTAGTTGGAGTTAGTAGTTCCGCTAGTTTTATGCTAATTTACACAAGTTTCCTTTCCGTGATTAATTAATTCTAGTTTTTAGTACTTAATTTATTTAGCATTTATTTCAACCACGCATATATTTAAAATATTCACTCCGTTATTTGCACACCATCCAGCAATCAGTAATTTAATCAGTCACTGACTAGCGAGTAATTTCATGCCACAAGCTAGTGTTACATGCATATAGTTGTTTCCCCGCTTGCAGCGGCTCTCCCATTTCTGCCAGGTCATCTTTCATTAAAAATCTTGCTGAACGACAAAAAGATTAACTCTAAAAAAGTAATCTAAAGATAGGAATACTATATATATAATCAAGGCAAATAGAATAATAATTATTCTACTTGCCTTGTATATAATATGAAAGTCAAAGTACCATAGCCATATCGCCCAAGTTCATGGCTTCGAAGGTGTACCAGAAATAGATCCCATTTTGAGCGTGTTCCTAAATAGCTTGAAATTAAAGTGACATGTGCACGAAAAACATGGGTACTAGGTACCTTCTAACAAGTTTGTGAAGCACTGCTCACACACTGCTAAATAGGAAATGGTAACAAAGCACTAGTAGGGAATGGTCCATAAATAATGTCTTAGGACCCACCCACCCCCACGTCATCAATTTAACATTACGTAAACGGCTATGTTTAACATGAAATGTCATCAATGCCGGGCTAGACCCATGAATAACACCATTTATGGACGATCCCTAGTGCTACACCACTAGTATATAAATGAGAGGCCATACACTTCTTTTCGAGGTTTGGCGCCACTGTGGGGATTGGTGGAGGGGTCGGGTCACGTTTGTGAATGGAGTCGAGCTGATGCGATGAACGTGTCGCTTCCACACTGAAGTGCAGCATATCTAGATATGTACGTCCTGTGTAGTAGGTCTGGGTTGGGGTTCCGTCAGCTCCGGTGACTGGGGGTGTGGTGCTTGTGACTTGAAAGAGCTTTTCTTTCCATCATTTCGTGAGCGAGACGACTGAGCAGCACTGACTACACTACTTCGTCCCGGACCCACGTACTTCCCATCCTCACATCATCATCTACAATTTTCTCGATCTCGAGACAAGCGTTTGAACACGGAAGCTTCAGCGGTGTGCATCAGAAAATCCGCAGATTTTTAAGGTAACTGTGTAGATTTTAACCCGGTTTTTGTGCATCAAGACAGCTGTAAGTGCCACTGTAATTGTAATTCCGAGCATCAAATTTTAATTTACATAGATTAAGGAGACAGTTGATTTTATTATCGCCATTTTGAAATGTGTTTTTTAGTCTTTTAAGCTGTAGTATTTGTATTTCATTATATGAGGCAGATTTAAGTAGTGACCACTTTTAAAATGAAATACATACTTACTATATTAGTACATTGTACAGAGAGACATTGCCCAGTTGGTAGTTTTGTGCTATGCTCAAGTATGTAGTTGCAGTCACAATCTGCTCTGTCTGTCTTTGGATTATTGAGAGGATACGATTGCTATTGTTACCCCACACTTATTGTACGATTCTTCCTGACCGCTGTCCTGAGTCCTGATTAGTCATGTCGTCATCCGATTTTTTCACGTGCTGGGAGGGGGTTTGGAAAATAAAAGTTGAAAGTGCAAATAGAATTTTAAAATCTGGTATAATTCAAACTTGAAACGCTAAAAATGAGTGACAATGTCTAGGTAGAATCTTATCCTGAAATGAAGCGGGAGCTCGTTACATTAGCATTAGGACAAGGAAATTTGATTAATTTTAGTGTTGGTGATGGTGGGTTATGTTTTTTTGAACCCCTTGAATAAACCATTTCCGTGCTCACTAGTCAGCCAGTCACTCTCACAACCCCCTGGAGAAACAGCTCCGGAACTTAACCACAATCCGCCTTGGATATACAACTTTCCAGCCACTAACTCTGTAAATAGCACTAGTCGGGTTGCCGTAAGTTCAAAGTATTTGTGATAGGGGTTATTTAGTGTTTAGTGGGGGTTGCGAGCAGTGGCAGTACCCTTGATGGTTATTTTATAGTTGTGTCTTAAAGATTGTGATTGTAAAGGATTTAGGAAATTTCAAACTTGAAATTTAGTATCGTGTCGTCAAGGAAGAACTTACAGACAGGCAGGGTCGAGAAGTCGACGACCTCAGTCAGTCATCAGCGGGTCTGTCAGTCAGTCCAAGGAAGCGTGAAGCGGTCAATATAATATTGAATATATAACGAGCCAAGGATCTCCTGTTCAGGTCTGAACATGAGCCCGAGTCAGAGCTTAAACATGAAATGTTAAAACTTAACGATTTAACTTCAACATTTAAAGGATATGGAACTTAATGTTTCCTACATGTTCTTCGTCGAAGTATTTAAAGAAGCGTATTACATGCGGCTGAAATGTACTAGTAAATACGCCTTTGATTGACCAGATGGCTCCTGACTGCCTCCTAATAACTGAAAACGTCTCTCGACTCGAGACTTGTTTAATAAGTGAAATATGTACAAACTCTAGCTTCCAGATTTGTACTGCAGTTCAGGGCCTGAGGTTTTCTCTGAATAACGAAGAATGTCGAGGAAGTATAGTAGATATGTATATTTTTGGCTCCAGTCTTGATTTTAATAAATGATTTTTTTTTTGGAATTTCATTAGACGTTAAAACAGTTAGTCAAAAGTTGTGAAGGTCAGGGACGGGGAAGTAGCGCATTTAAATATGTATGGCAGTGCACACGTTAATAAATTCAAATTCGAGCTGTCACTGTTGTTGTGTAGCGTTCACTCTTCCGTCAGGTAAAATTCTACGTCAAACTGAACGGGTTTATAGCGCTTAGCGCAGATGCTTTTGTAGTAGACAGTTTTTGTAAGTAGTCAACGAACGATAGTCAATACAGTAACCAGTCTCATGCTTTATGTCCATATAATAATGCTGAGTGTAGTAATACTTTTTGAGTGCTGACTTAGGCAGTCATTAGTGTTTTTAGTCGATAATTATTATTATTATATTTTTGTTGTAAGTTTTTTCAGTTTTGGTCATTTTGTCATTTATTGTTTCACGTAGGTTAACAACAAAGAGTTGCAATGGGCGATATCGATGATACCCAATTCGAGGCTGCGGACTCTGGTGCCTCTGCAACTTATCCTCAACAATGTTCGGCTCTGCGTAAGAATGGTTTTGTGATGTTAAAGGGGCGTCCATGTAAAATTGTTGAAATGTCCACATCCAAAACAGGTAATATGTTACTAATAAAATTCTAAAATTCTCAAACAGTACTTGGGAGTCTTTTCCTCTTCTGTGAATTTAGAATGACGTTTTTCAGAATAATTATTTTGTATTTTTAAAGGTAAACACGGGCACGCCAAGGTGCATATGGTTGGCCTGGATATTTTCACAGGGAAGAAATGTGAGGATATTTGTCCGTCAACGCACAATATGGACGTGCCTTTTGTCAAAAGAGAGGATTATCAGCTTATGGATATCTCCGATGACGGGTAAGAAATCTAATTTAATTTACAAACTTTCCATTACACTTGGAATTAAAGTCAACCACTGATTTATAATTCTTTAGGAATCTGTAAATAAATTTCGATTTCATGTTTTTTTTAACCAGGTACCTGACCCTAATGTCTGACGGCGGAGATCTACGCGAAGATTTGAAGCTTCCTGACGGTGATCTGGGATCTCAAGTAAGCAAACCTATTTTTCCTAAAATAGTAACTCTATCATTATATTGAGTATATTTGCTCAATCGTGTCGTAGCAATTAATTCTACGTAGCTAATTGGTCATAGTCATTTGAGTGTAATTCAAGGGGTCTTTAGTGTGTATTGCTGCACCCAGTGTCATTCTTGGTTGAAAATGAGGACAACATGAATGTGTTATCTTAATGATTTTTTTATACTTGACCATTAACCAACTTTATCATTTATGTAAACCATGTCATTGGGTTTATGTCCGTATATTTTAAGGTTCATTGGGTAAGATATTTTATTTGTATCTCGTCGGTAGTACATTGATACCCGGTTGAGAAAAATCTTGAAATTTGCCCATTGACTAAAACTATTGTAGCATTTTTTTCGCAAACATATTCAGTTTCTAAATTATTCTGAGAACCAGTAATAACACCTATTTTACAATGTGTATGTTACAGTTGAGAAACGAATTTGACGGTGGACGTGAGATCCTTTGCACCGTTCTTAAGGCTTGCGGTGAGGAGTGTGTAATTGCCATCAAAACCAACACTGCACTGGAGAAACAAAACTGAAATTTACAATTTGATTTTTTTGAAATTTTGTTCGAGGAAAACATTAAAATAAAGAAAGCAATTCCTTTCCATTGATTACTGAATTCTATGGTTGGTTATTTAAAAAGTAAAAAGAAAATACGTTTATTATTAATTAATTAGTTAGTTGGAGCTGCAGTAACTGAGTATAATTCGCCGGTGAATAAGCATTTTTGCCTAAGTCCAGTCCAGTACTAAAAGCATTACTGCCCAAGTCCATTCGTTTCTTAAAAGCACATTTGCCCAAGTCCATGCAAATCCTGTTCAAACCTGCACAGTTCGGTGGACTTGGGCAAATGTGCACTTAAGAAACGCATGGACTTGGGCAGTAATGCTTTTAGTCCTGGACTGGACTTAGGCAAAAATGCTTATTCACCGGCGATATAGTAGTTAATAATTCACCAACCACACAACAGGGTTAATAATATCTCGTACACCCAAACTCTCCAACATCTAAAAATTATTTAATTCGAAATTCCAAGTCATATAGTTGAAATTGCATACGATTAATAATAAATTATTGGTTTTGCTCGCTATTTCATTGTGAGAAGGTACTGCAAAAAATCGCAGCTTTCAGTAAAAATTTTGAAAAACTTATAAAGGTATAATATAGCACACTCTCAGAGTTTTCAATTACAACAAATTAACACTGCTAACACTTATATCTAGAGCATAACTTTTGTTTGGTAGCTATAAGTAAAGTATGGGCCAGCCATGCCATAAAAAAAATGAAAGAATATTAGATTAAAAATTGATATTTTCCAAATATGACCTTGAGCCGGCGACAAGTTCTCGTTGCCGGCCGGCAGCAGAACGCTGTGCTATCAGACTAATCAGACAGACACAGACATATTATAGTTGAATGACATTGATTGTGAATCGTATAAAAATACGATAGACATGGATTTAAGTACATTATATAATCTAGGACTTATATAGACCTTGGACTTTCTGGACTAATGCAAAATAAAAAAAAGTGTTTAGGTTTTTCGCTATTATAGCAAAACAAAATGTATTTTTTAGGATTTAAAACTTAAAAAAAAACAGGATAGCATAACGAGATTACATATTGTAAATAATAATATCCCATTATATTATCGCCACCTAAAGTAAAAGTAAAAACTTACCTTTTATTAAAATTAAATGATTTATGATTCCCCATTTTGCAATAAAATTAAATGTAATATAATGGCCTACAAAGAAATGAATTTATTAATAAGATATAATAATATTATGCTCTAAAATTTAAAGACGATTGACTTAAAGTTTTAGCTTAAAACAAGTAAAAAAAACGAATTCCATGTGCAAATTCATACATGTAAAAATTAATAACATATTATATAGTAAGTAAGTAATAATTATATTCTGTAAGTTCAAGATTTGATCGTATAAGACCATAAGTACCAACCAACTACGATATAAAACACTAATACCTATAACTAATTACCTAAATATACTGACTAATAGTTAAGTCATTTTACATTGTCATAATAATATACATTATGAACTTTCTTTTATCGTCAATTATTTCTATATAATTAATTAAATTACTTAAAAATTGTTTGTTTGAAATTTGAATGTTGATTACTCTCAACTATAACTATCTACTATAGTACACTAACTACTATAACTATTACAATTACAAATTACGGTCTACTGTATTTAAAACTATAACCTATACCTACATACAAAATAAATACTATACTCCAGTCAAAAATATAATCCGTGTGAGTCGTTTGTTTTTGTTTTTCTTTTTATGTCTCCCTATTTCGTTCAGCCTTAATTATATTTGACTTCTATTCTTAATAATGTCTTTATTCTTTAAATATACTTAGTGGACACTCAACATTATCACTTAAAGATTAAATTTGAAATTACTTAACAAATAATTACATAATGTGAAAATGATGTATGTATAAACAGACTTACTAATAATAATGAATAATGTCATTAACCAGTATCACTGTCATCACAAACTTTGCTTTCGTTCCATCGTTACTCTGTTTACTCTCAAGCAAAAACAAAATATGAAAACATTTAATAATGATAATTATTGATGCACCCATCATCAATATTTATAGCTGCCGGGGACGGATAAGTGACAGGTGTTCCTATTATATAATACGTACACATAAAACTCTGACTGACCATTATTTATAAATGCAATACTATAACCAGGTACTAACTGGTATTTAAGTACTATGTTAACTTTCATTCATATAGGTACACACTTTACATTTTACTAGTGCATATAGGTAAAGTACAAAATCTTCCAGCTTCATCTCGATCTGGACGACCTCTCAAAATTTTCAAGTACTATTACCAAGGGCAAGGGAACTACATGTATCTATCTACATCTATACAAATTTGTCGTTATGATACATCGGTCTGTACTTTGATGTCAAAGCTTGCCGGCCGGAAGTCTATCAAAATGAGTGGTTCTGACCACTGGGGTCCAGGGCCGGATAATGTGGCGTACGCAGGCAGCCCCCGCTGCTTGAATTTTCAAAAAAACATGTAGATGGAACATTTTGCAGTTTTAAAAAGCATGTAAATAGAATATTTTGACTTTTCAAAAACATGCAAATAAACATTTTTGTGTATTTCAAAAACATGGAAATAAAACATTTAACACTTTTCTCAAAACATGTAAATAGAGCATCTTGCACTTTTCTGAATCAAGTATAAAGAACATTTTGAACTTTTTTTAAAATATGTAAATTCAACATTTTGCTTTACCAAAGAAAATCATCAATAAAATCAAAATGCTAGTTTTTGTATGGAAACAAATTGCGCTGCCAAAATTGTTTCGTCCGGCCCTGCAGGGGTCATCTCTAAATAATGTCATGAAATGATGAAATCATCTGTTATTGTATGAGCACTCGCATCCTCCAATTAGTAGAAATAAAAATCTGTAAATGGTTCAAAATTGTTGTACAATATTTCCCACCCATCGCCAGGGGAAACATCATTTTTGGACAGTGCTTTTAAACTCACATTTTGCACATGTATTTTTTCAGTTTAAACCTATTTCAGTTTTGGAGTTCCGAGTCCGACCAAACCAACTATTGTACAGATTGTACTACTGCTAGTGCTAGTTACTATAAGTTACTCCTAGAACGTAGGGATGATACTGGTTACTGGTTAAACATTTATTTAAAATATAGATATATATAGTGAGAACGGTATAGACATGTATACCTAAGTAGTGCTTTAAATTATTATGATTATGGCTGGTTCTGTTCTGTTCTCACTGGCTCATCACTGGTACTGGTGAAGTCGAAGTTTTTGAAGAAGTTGGAGATGGGAAGATGAGGCTGCTTTGCATCTTTACCGTTTGGCGCTGTTGGCTTCATGCGTGGGGTGTAATTTTATAAATATATGTATGTGGTGATGTCGAATCGAAGCCGATGCCGATGCCGAAGAATTGCTGGCCATAATATAAAAGTCGGAGTTGTGGATTGTGTGGAAGTTGTTGTAGCCCGTAGTCGTCTGTATAGCGTTCTCCTTCTATATATATGTATAGTTGTGTATTTTTAAAGGCTATATCTATAGTGTCCACTTTTTTTGTTCTATTTCTATTCTATAGGTAAAGCAAACTTTACTTAAGCAAAAAGAAGGTTCAATTCAAAACGAACCAAAACTCCATCCATGTCCATCATACTACTACATAGTTTTTTTGTTGATTAGATGATGGAAGGATGGTAAATCATAGTTGGAAGTTTCCAAGACTAAAAAAGATACTGAACTGGATACGGCCTACACATAAATTCGTTAAGTGACCCCTTAGAAGAATTTCCGGACAATTCAAAAGTATATTTATAAATATTAATATTTTTAAAATCGAATTTTTTTTTTCAAAACTCAAATAACTTGCTCAGTGAGCCAGGAAGGGGCAGAGACTGGACTGACTGACACTGACAGTGAAAGAGAGAAAGAAGGTGATGGATGGGTGAGAAGGGAAAAAAATCGCGTAGCGTCAGTATAGTGTAGAATAGGAGTACATACGTGACCGAGTGAGTGAGTGAGTAAAGCGTGTGGCGTGTTTGTGTGGATTGTAAAAGTTTCTAGTTCAATATTCCAGTGAATTAAGTAAATGATTGGAATTTCAGTAAATATTTTGTGGGCTAGAGAAGTTAACATTTGAAAATAATTTTGGTTGGTTTACTTTTTCAAGTGCAGAAGAGCCAAAAACAAAGTTCAAAGCTAGAATTGACGCTTACCTGTGTCCCGGGTCGGTCGGTGATCCTGGACCTTGGATCGTTGGTTGATTTGATTGTCAGCCAGCTCTAAAAACTGCATAAAACATAAGTTTTTGTACAAAAGCAAAGCTCAAAGCTGCTGCAACTAATACCTGAATCAATAAATATTTTAATTTTTTGATAAATGCTGGATCTGGACTGGTGACTGGTGACTGGCACTGGTGACTGGCGACTGGATGAAAACCGACAGAAGATGAATGTGGATTATTATTATTGTGAATTTTGGAAGCGCCAAGTATGTGGAGTCAAGTGCGTAATGTTGAGCCTTATTTTAGAGCTGGGTTGCTAACATCGGGATCCTTAGTCAAGTATAGGGTCTAATGTCTAATCAGTAATATTCGAATTCGGAATTATATGAAAAATACGAAGGCCGGAAGCAAATAACAAAACGTGTCTATTTTATGCTTTGTGGGAAGTTAAATTAATTATATTTAATTGATCTTCACGGGATTTTGTTTATTTATATTTTCCTATACTCGTATTTTCGAATCTTCGCAACCAACGTTCAACGTTAATACATACATACGACATAATATATTTTATTTTATTGTTGAAACTATATAAAACGAAAAACACCGACCGAACATAATAAAAAGTGCAAAGCCAAATGTTGAAAGTACACGTTAATTTAAAATTAGCCAGGCCTGTTGATGGTTGGTGATAATAATTTGGTGAAGTCAAAAGCGAAGAGTCAGCAACATAATAATAAGTCAAAAGAAACTATCAACTATGAACTAGTGACCAGGAGGTCAGGAGGTGGGGTGATTTGCTTGGTGTTTGGTGGTGTCTCAAACACTCATCAGAATTATTACAAATAATTTCATTTATCATTTTATAGTTTTAGTACAGTGTGTGAGTGTCAAAAAGTGTGACCATCAACCATGTATCGGAATCATCTACGATTGACGTTTGAACTAAAATACTTATAGTTGTTGAACCACAATTTTGTATTGGTTGAATGGATTTTTAGTGGTTACAATCAGTCAGGGAGAACGCTCTCATATGGGCGCAAAGTACTCCCAAAAATTTTTGAACCGAAATGCTCCCAAACGGGAGTAAGTGCGCTCGAATTGTATACTTTTACTTGGTATAATGTTGTAGGTATACGACAGGCTGGGGCGCTTCATAAATTATGAGACTGAAACTTCAATCAACCTCTATTTATGAATTTACCTAAATCGAATTATAATATAGAAATAAAGTAATAACAATTTTCATCTTGTTGACTAATCCAACTTTAAATCTTATTCTCCTTAATTTTTATCGATTGACAGCAATAAAATCAAAATGGTTCGAAATTAGTCATGGATTAGTCAAATTAATATCACTTATTGGGGCTTGTTTAGTGAGTAATACCCCATACGGTTAGTCGTGGCCATGAAAAATTTAGACAAAGCTGGAACGGATGTGCCATAATCAGTTAGTGGACAATCATTGGATTTAAATACTTAGGCATTTTAGCCCCGATTGAAAAGTTGTATCTACATCTGAGGGATGACGATTTTGTGACTAGATTTTCATAAAAAGTTAACTTGGCCACACGAACCAGTGCTGTAAATTGTTATTTGTGTTTTATTATTGCTATACGTTTGTTAACATTGAAAATCTAGTTTTGTTTTGTTGTTATTGTTAAGCCAATGTTAAAAACGTATACCAAAATAACAATTTGCAGCCCTGATTCAGTACCTTCAATTGCCCGATGCGCTTGCATGAAAGGGTAGAGAATGTTGTTTAAATAATTTATTGAAATATAAATGCTACATTTAGAAGTAACTAATTCTTTTGTATTTAAAGTAATCAAATAAGATTAAATCTATTTAAATCTAAATTTGTACTAACTAGAAAGTAATTACTTTTGTTGATTGTCCACATAATAATAACTACGAGGGGTAGGTAAAAGTGAGTATTCTAAAAATTCTGAATAGTAACATCTATAAATTACTGAATATAATAAACTTAAGTTTATAATTTTAACGAACTTTGAGTTTTTACCGAACTGCTTGGGTATATATGCCTTCGTCATAATTTTTGCACGTGCGTTAAAAGTTACAGTTTAGTTCAGACTGAATTTCTTATTATGACTTATCAAATAGAAACTAAAATTTTTCAGCTGTTTTAAACTAATATAAATCTGAATCGAAATTAATTTGAATTTATAATCCCGAATGATTTACCTAAATTGTGTAACGTGATAAGCTAAAAAGGGACGCGTATCTAATTCTAGATTATATTTATATACTCCATTCTTATCTAGTTTGTAATATTTGATTCATGCACTGTAATTATTTTAAGGGGTCTGGTCGTTAACGTAATTTATTAAACGTTCCTACATTTTATCCAAAAAAAAGCAGCTATTTTTAAAGTCCTTGTTGCTTAAAATTGGACGGTAAATTTAAAAAATGATACGGACAATTCTATGCAGTTTTTAACGCTCTATAATATGTCATAGACAGTACCTCAGTCCAGTCGTCTATAACACAGTCCAACAAGGTTTTGTGAGAGTGTTTTGTAATTTACGCCCGTATCGGAGTACAATACGCTTAAATGAGCTCATTTTAATTTATTTTACGCCGACCTGGGAGCAGTGCGCCGGTTTGAGAGCAAAAATTTTTGGGAGTACTTTGCGCCCATATGAGAGCGTTCTCCCTGACTGACAATCAAGAGTTAGACAGTGTAGTGTAGTGTAGGTATGTACTCGGAGGTACATAATGGTGAAGTTTTTTTTCATTATAGTGTAAAAGATATTTTTAAAAAACCTGTGACAATGATGAACTTTCTTAATGATATTGTAAGCTCGACAGCCACGAACTCTCAAATTCCTCCCAGTAGTCCAATCCCAATGAACAATTTCGTCAACTCAGGAAGAAACGGTTTATTTACCTCCGTTTCATTTTTTATTCTACCGTTGTTTTTTGAAACATGAAGGAAATGGTAGGTGGATGCTGTGTATGCTCTGATGAAAGGGGATGGGATGAGAATCCACTTGTCTACTGTGATGGACAAGGATGTACTGTAGCCGTGCACCAGGGTAAACTGAATAAAATGCATTTTTATAATTTTATAAATTCCATTGTATTTTGTAAATTAATTTGCTATTGGAACACGTTGGTCTTGGTCGGAAAAGTACTAATATGCTTTTGTTGTATTTTTTTCTGTATATTGTAGCGTGTTATGGAATTGTAACTGTTCCATCTGGTCCATGGTTCTGTCGAAAATGTGAATCACAAGAAAGGGCAGCTCGTGTTGTAAGTGTAAGAAATTTCGATTTTGAGGATATAATATTATTTTATTTTTAAGTTCCAAGTTATTGTTATGTTATAAATTTCTTGTTTTTAAAGTAACTTTCAACACACTCATTAATGAATGTGTTTTTATATTTGTGCAGAGATGTGAGTTATGCCCGAGTCGAGATGGTGCACTAAAGAGAACGGACTCGAATGGTTGGGCCCATGTGGTGTGTGCCCTGTATATTCCTGAAGTACGTTTTGGAAACGTGACTACAATGGAGCCCATATTAATTTCCCTTATACCGACTGAGAGGTTCAACAAATCATGTTACATTTGTGAAGAATCTTCGAGGGGGTCAAAAGCGGCGGCGGGTGCTTGCATGCAGTGTAACAAACCGGGTTGCAAGCAAAATTTTCATGTGACTTGTGCACAGATGTTGGGCTTATTGTGCGAAGAGGCTGGAAATATGATGGACAATGTCAAGTACTGTGGATACTGCCAGCATCATTATGCAAAACTTGTGAGTATACAAAACACATAATGTATTTTATATTATTTGTCAGTTTAGTAAATTAGGTAGATAGTTTTAGATCATACTTACAATATTGCGAATAAAATATGTGATATTGTGCATATTCAAAATTTTCTTTGTTGAACAATGAATAGAAGCAAATAATAGCAATTATATATATAATATATAATTTGTCATAAATTCCAAACTCGTTGTTCAAGATTTTTGGAGTAATTTTAATAAAAGGCTAAATCTACGTAGGCCACAAAAAAAGTACTATTTCTGCTAACTGTGATCACTTTAAAATGTGTATAGTCATACGGTATATTTACAAAACTTGTTATGAGAAAGAAGTCTATAAAATGATTATTTAAGACGTCAGTATTTATTTTGTCGGTCAAAAATAGTGTTTTTTAAGATTTTGCTTTAAACTTGTTTATGTCGCAACTACGTCTATAAATTTTGTGCAACTCACGTCCATTCCCTGCTTTCAGAATTTTGAAATTCTGAAATTTACACAAACTGCTGACGCTGTATTTTGATTTTGGATTTTTTGGAATTTACAATTCATTAAATATGTTTTCTAATGCACTCTTGTCTTTCCCAAATGCATTTCATATTTTAGTTAGATAGTTTCGCAGTTTGTGTTGGTATTAATAGTTATATGTTAAATTATTTTCATTCTCATCTTTGAAAAACATGTACCTGTATATCTATTGGGACTATATTTATTCCAAAAATTTTCAGTACAGCGCAGCGGGAGTAACAAAATATGTTGAGGTTAATGGTGTTCAGTTGTTTTTAAAATATTCTTCTATCTGTTTCAGAAAAAGACAAGTAATATGAAAATAATTCCGCCATTTCGTCCAATTCCAAATAGCCCACATCAGGGTAATAATGGATCGGAGACTTGCCCAGTCGTTGTTCTTAATAAGGAACAGATAAGTCCGGATATAAATAATAAAAGTTCAGCCATGAAGAAAAAATTGTCTGGAAGTTCATCTTCGAGTTCTTCTTCCAAGAATTCTATCAATATGCAATCAACGACGTCCTCGACAGTTCCCAGAATAGCTCCCTCCAATCTGTTCTCCACGAATGCATTTTCAAATTCCTTAGCCAAGTCATCTTCGGAACGGAATGATTCATCCTCAAGTAACAGTGAACTATCTTTACATAAAACTGTGGAGGATTCCTTTGTGTTAAAATCTGAAGATTTGAAGCTCAATAGCAGTACTTCGTGTAATGGGGATTCTAAGAAATTTTTGAAAGCGAATGACTTTATGACGGTAAAATTAAATGACGTACTGACGGCGTCCTTGGACCGACCTATTCATGAAACAAGTCATCGGGATAAATCCCAGCCGCCAGATATTAAACCCCATGTAACACTCACTCCAATACCGATGAGATCAAGTGATAAATTAACACATGAAAAATCAAGCTTGCTCTTTGGGGGGCCGACATCAACCCCAATACCCAAAATAAAAGATTCAAACCAAATAAGTACAACACTGGATGGGGAGAAATCCTGTCCGGGCATTAGTCCAATATTGGAAAAGTATAGTGAAAGCAAACACTCTCTTGCTTCTTCGAAACGATCAAGGTATGTATTTACTTTTTGAGTGTGAAATATTTTTTGTATATTGTATTGATTGCTCTATTTACTATGTTTAGTTAGCAGAATAGAAAATTATTATATCAAGGGAAGTTTTTCAGATTGGTAATTCTGGGTTGAACATTAAACGTAGTATGTACATGGTACTGATTATTTGGTTTATTTATGAAGTAAAGTGGTATGGTAATCACATGCAGCAGCAAAATGAGTGAACTCGTGTTAAAATTTGCTAAATTTTCTAACTGCTATTCTACCATACATACTTGTGAAAGTTGGTTCTTCCCCAAAAATCGATTTAAGTGTTTAGGTCACGGTTAATTTTTGTATTAAATTATAGTATTTTAAAAATAAAAACAGTAAATTATGTATACAATTACTAATTTGTAGACATAGTGGCGATTTTGATTCTTCCTCCACAACTGATGCACCAACACTACAACAACAACAACATAACCCAGATTCTAACCGGTCAACAAATGCTGACCGTGGGATCCCACCATCCAATTGGGAGAACAATAAGACTTCTTCTCGTCAAGACTCAATCATTGCCAGTACGAATTCGGATGAGAGGACTGCTACTATAACACCTTCAAATAATCCGGGATCCACGGAAGACTTAAATAGAAGTCCAAATGATGCTAGCGTAAACCAGCATCCATCGCAACTGCCGTTTAAGCGAGGCCCTGGAAGGCCAGTTAAGCGAAAAGCGTAAGATCCTTTTTCTAATAACGTTTTATTAGTTTTATAAATATACGTGACTCTAATTTAAATTTAGATTTGAAGTCAAGGGTTTATTGAAGCCTGGCTTTTTTGCAAAAAAACAGCCAATGGCTTTAATTGGTTGTAAATGGTTTTTTTGGCTTTTTTGGATTTAATGGGTCTAAATTGGTTTTAATTTTCCACGACTCGTAAACTGATTAAAATAAATGAGTAAATAAGGAAATATGTAGCGTGTAACAATATCAAGCAGAATTCAACTTAACTTGAACACTGTAGAATTTATTTTTTAAATAATAATTGTTTAATTCACAAATATATTATTGGGATTGATACGTCCACGGCAAAAGGCTTAATAGTTGACGACATAAATTCGTCTTTAACCCCTCAGAGCAGGGTAATCCGAACTATCTTTGCTTATAACTGGGTCTTCCTATCAACCTGAACTTCAATAAATCCACTAAATGCAGAAATATTTGGTTTTCGCCCGACTTTAGATTTTGAAGTGGATGTAATTATGTGTTGCCATTTCGGTTTAGAGCTACAAAAATTACTACCACTGAACTGTTAACTAGTCACTTTTAGCTAATAAAGTCAAAAACGATCGACTTAAATGGAATGTGAAGAAGGTATTAAATGAGTTGAGTTTAATACCAAGTACCATTCCATTTGTTGTGCTGTGGCTGTGAACAACGATGAACAGCAAAATTCGGGTTCATTGTTTTTCTAGTGAAATGCCTGCGCAGTATATTCACTATGACTTTCACAATATTTTATAATTTATCGCATTCATTGTATTTATCGTTTAGCGTTACTGTAAATGCAAAGTGGCCGTTCTCCAAAACCTGCTAAAAAGTAAATAAGTGACCGTTCCACGTCTCAGTGCACTTAAAAAAATTGACTATGCTTATAGTAAAGGATGGAAAACGGCCACTTTGCATTTACAGTAACGTTTTTTGTTTGGAATTTGGCGGAAAACACCAAGAATGTTCTATTTTAAATAGTTAAAGCCAATTAAACCAATTAAAACCAATTTAGGCCATTTAAGCCAATATTTTTACTTTTTCTTGGCCGGTTTAATCCAATTAAAGCCATTGGTTTAAACCAGTGGTTTAAATGGTCGACAAACCCTAATTTGAAGTACACCAAATATGCTAAATGCAGTTTTGTTAAAAGTTCAAATTTTTATATTTACATGTTATGAAAAGATAAATCTAGTATGCTGTTAAAATTTTCCTATTTATAAGTTATTGTACGTTTGTCTATTTACGTCTGTGTAATCTCGAATGTGTATATGTATGAGCTTTAAAAAGTGCAAAACATTAAATATTTTTTTACATGCACCATGCACCCAACGTAAAATTGTTAATTTTCCTGAACTATGCATTTATTTTTCACCAGAATGTAACGATACGCGTATTTATAAAATTGCAGTGTGCCGGGCCGAGAGGAGGAAAGAATCGAGGAGCTAAACCTGCGGAAGAAGTCGAAGCGGGGTGGAAGGCGTGGTGGAAACAGTGGGTCCTACAACCACCGAGACGAGCTATCCGAATTGTCACTGTCCGCATCTTTAATTGATGAAAACGCAACTGACAATTCCAAGAAGGTTCCTCCTAGTAGTAGTGGTGGTGGCGGTGGGAGTGGTGGGGGTGGTGGTGGAGGCGGCGGAGGAAGTAGTAGTAGCAGTAGTCGGAAACCGTCAAGTAATCCGGTTCCAAAAAAGACAGAAGAAGAGAGAGCGCCGACACTGTCGCAGTTAAAAGCTCAAATGGAGGCGAGCAAACAGCAATCCTCAGAGAATTCGTCATCGTCCATTCTTCCAGCTCACATGTTTGGGAATGCACTTAATCCTGCGAGTTCCATGGCTCAACGAATGGTGGACACGTTGAGCCAAGAAATGGAGACGATAGCCGCTGCTGGGGTTGGACTGGGTGATAAGGTGGAAAAGCACAAGGATAAATTGATTGGGATTCCAGTACCAAAGTATTCTTTAACATCCTCCCAGACTCCACTTCCGAACCCGAATGGGACCAATAATATTGTCAACTCCAATTCTACATCCGGCTCAGGGACGACAAATAATCCACCACAAACATTAGAACAGTTGTTAGAGAGACAGTGGGAGCAAGGGTCACAGTTTTTGATGGAGCAAGCTCAGCATCTTGACATTGCACAGTTACTCTCGTGCTTAAATCAATTGAAACAGGATAACCGTGCTTTGGAAGAACATGTAGCTTCCCTCCTTCAAAGAAAAGAACAACTGACGGCCATTAATGCTAGACTAAGTATACCACTTGGAAATTCACTCTCAATGAATGGTCCAACTGGAGGTGTTGGCAATTTACCAGGCGACCGAGATCGAGAAGGTCCTGCAAGTATGTGAATTGATTTCATCTACTAAATATCTTGATGCATTTACTATGAAATGATTGTTTTTCACTTTTCAAAAGCATGCTATTTGAGGCGAATTTTTAAAATGTATGTATTTTGTATAGTACAACAACAACAACAGCAACAACCGAGGCCTAACAACCAGGTACCTACTGAGGGGAATAACCTGCCGCAGCAAGGAGGAGGAGGGAATAGCAGACCGATTAATTATACGGGTTTACCAGTGCCTGTAGTTGTGACGCCTCATCCTTCTCCTCATCTACAACAACAACAGCAAGGACATGGAAATCGCTAAACAAAAAAATTAAGATTTGTATATAGTAAAAACAAAATTGTGTTCGTTTTTAAGTAACTTGAATATCTTTCCTTGGGTTGGGTATATTAATCCATATAATTCTTTTAATGTTGTATTTACAATTTTTTATTTAGATTGTTTAATTGTTTTGCTATTTCTAACATTAACACAAAAATTGAAATTGAAACCATTCATTTGTGTATCAAAAAAAAATATTACATTACAAAACACTGCCACCCTTGCTAGAATATACACTGTATATTTACAGGTCGTTATGATGACTATATGATTAATTAATGAGTTAAGCATATTTAATAATTTAATTATATATATATATCAGTATCTATATAACATATACTTTTGTAAAAATAAAACGTTTCTTGTGTCGTATATTTCATGTTGTTCTCATAATTTTCTACTCAATTTTAGTACACAATGGATTTGTTATATACATACATATACTATTTACAAACTTGTTGTTAAACTTATTTTCCGTTTGTTGGTTTGTGGTTGTGGATAATTTGTAAGTCGAAAATACAATACAATTAATAATGAAAATTGTAAAAAAAATTACATAATTTAAGAGAAAAGGAAGATACAATTTTTTTTAGATTAAGTATATGAGTTTTTGACAGCTTCTGTTTCCGAATTCAGAATCGAAGTTTCAATGTATTTAAGTAAAACATAACATTTAATTAGTGTTAGTGATTATATGCCAGTACTACTGTTTACTTAATATTACAGAATAATAATAATTATTATTATTATAAGTTTTAATATATTAATTGTGGTGAGAACAATTAATCGTTTCAGTGTGCTTTTCCCGTAGGAAATTTTTGATAAACTGGGGAATACATTTTTTGAATAAATAATAATATGTATAGTGTTTCCTATTTATTAAGACATCATCCGTGTTCTGGTTCTGGGCAAGTACTTACAACATAAACTTATTATCAAAAGTGAACGCACAATAAATACTAAATGGCATGCATATTTCCAAGGGGCATAATAATTGCTGTACTTAACGGATGCAGGTGTTAATTATTAGTACAGCAAAAGGTTTAGCATAAATCGTCAAAAATAAAGAAAAGCTACACAAAATAATCGTTGAAGTTTTTGATTTATAATTTATTTTATTTTTTATTTAGTCATTTATTTGCACGCTTAAAACATAAGTAGGTAATTATCATTTATATAATTATTAAACATTCATAAAAAATATGAATTTGAATTTCCAGATGTCTCCCCTTTTATAATACTCATACATAAGGAGAAGCAGATTTCAGAAACAGCTATAAAACTTTAAAAATGAATAAACTGTATTAAAACTTTTCTATATAATGAAGTAATTAATTGGAAGACTTCTCTCGTGAATATAAATAATAAAAAAGTGCTGGCACAATGAAGTATCTAATTATTGTAGGTAAGTAAGTTAAGTAATACACCACACTATTGCTGATTTTTTTTAAGTTACAAATTAATTTACGTTTTTACTTACGTATATAGTAAAAAATTTTCCCAATAAAATATATATTTCAATCTTTTTAAAAATCTGTATACCTATTATACTAATTATACTGTTGTTAACTTAACCCTTATATATTATGTAAATAGATAGGATATATCTGCTACCTAGCTTATAGGTATACCCTACCTACGTTACATATTTGCAGTTCGCGAGCCCCTTTTAATTCCATACGCTTATTCCTTTTATGTAAATTCATTTTCAACAATTTCAACCTTTTCAAATACTTTACGATTAATTCAAGAATTATTACACTGTATTATAACTATAAAATTATGTAAAACTTATGTTTTATCCTCTATCTCTCACATTAATAACCCCATTAAAATTGTTTACAAAAATTAGTGCTAATTGCTAATCATTTATTGAGCTATTGGATATCATTATTATTTGATACCACTTTCATTTCCGCTTAAGTAAACGACATATCCAAAAAAAAGTGATACATAGTGAAACAAATGCACTTGTTGCATTTAACCAACGAAGGTATATAGTACTATATGAAAGTACCTATACGTATTAGCATTGTAGAAATTGTAGATAGTAGATATCATACAGATTACAAAACAAGACATATAACAATGGGCTCACAACAATTATTATACCTTTCATTCATACTACACGAAAACAATTAAAGTTATACCTCTGGCTTCTTGATATAGTTAACATTATTATAAACCCAGTAGTCCCATCATGTACCTACCCATAATATTTACTATCATCTCTAAAAGTAAGTAATACAAAAAATAAATAACAATATTATTATTTTTTTAAATAAAAAAATAACAATTTAAAAATAAATACTTAAACAAATAAAAATGGTAGACTGGATTTTTAAAACTAACATTTAGATTTTGAGTATATACTATACGTATGTGTATGTAACGTTTTATAATATAATTCTTCATTTAATTAGTCCCTGATTACTTAGGGTATCTATATAAATTGCACATTTCTCATTATTTACCTCTTTAAATCTGTTCAATGTAAATAGCTTCAGTCCATTCTTATATGATTCTGCCGCAGTTTCAGTTAACATAATTTTTGTAATAATAATAGTTTAAAAAAAATTTCTTATAGCGTAATTGTCTCTGTACGTACATAACTATATGTACTTTAACAACAATACATAAGTACAAAAATACGTGGGAATAAATCAGCACCCACAACATAGCCAACAACAATAGCTCCATAATTATACTCGTAATTGAATTCGTAATAAAGTTGGCAGTTTTTCATATCTCTATATTAAAACGTCCTATCTGTGTAATATTTTATTAGATACTGTATTCTTTAAGGAATGTTGAGTATGTATGCAATGGAATTTTGCACGGTAATTTTATACATAGAGAAAATGGCTATAAACTACCTACACATTTAAGAAATTACGTCTTTCTAAATTACGCTAATGTATGTAGGCACCTATACCTACCTAATACATTTTTCCCATATCTGAACTATGGACAATATTGAGCCCTAAACGAAGTACAAACGCTTTTTATTGCGTCACTGCCACAAGTCAGACCAGGGCCTATAAATATGAATTTTAGCATTTTTGACGATATCTGAATTCTGAATTCTGAGACCGTATGCTTATAGGTCGTAGTTATAAAATTGTAATATGTATTAATATGAAAATATCTGATGCTCCATATTTTTTATCTGGTGTGACTGTTATAATAATTCTGTAATAATATTTCCTTAATTTCATCTCTCGCTCCCATCCCCTCGTCCATGTCCATAACCATACATATTATGTCTCTGAGAGCCCATCGTCATCATATTGTGATGTTCATCGTGTCCGTCCGTCATCATCATGTGATGACTGTGATTCATGGGCATTTGCATTGGCATGGATGAAATGGACATGGGTCCAGCCCCCATGTAATTCCCGTCATAGGCATAACCTACTTGGCCAGAACCTGGAAACTGCTGTTGCTGCTGTTGTTGTTGGAGTTGAAGTTGTTGTTGTTGTTGATGATGTTTCCCACTCCGACTCACAGTGGAGTAGCTCATAGGATTTGGATGATGTTGAAGATGCTGATGATGCGCCTCGCACATCATATTGACGGGCATGTGACCACTGGAACAAGTGCATTTGGACGCGGTCATGTAGCCATTTGGGATTCCATACATTGCCGTGGCAGAGGAGGGGTAGCCCCCACCCCCTGCGCCACCCTCCGACGAATTACTATTCGACATTTTGACGAAGCAAATGATCATGAGAACAAAGAAAATAATGATCCCGACAACACCCCCCACAATCCCAATGATGAGCGTGTCCATGTTTTGAACGTCCTCTGGCTTAATCTTGTTAGCACTGGAGCTGCCAGAACCAGAGCTGGATAGTGAATCATTACTATTGTTATTATTACTGTTGTTAGATTTGTTCGAGTTGGAGTTGGAATTCCTTCCGGATGCATTTGAGGATTTTTTAGACCCCCCTGAACCCCCCTTGGATGGGGGCGGGACGGACCAGATGATGTCGTCCTCAGAGTCTTGGTCCATCCTGGAGTTTGAGTTCATTGTGGTCGTGGCGAATAGGTCATAGTCATGGAGGCGGGGGGTGAGCGGCGGGGAGGTGGAGAGGCCGTTGTCGCAGACCAAGTCAGACATTTTCAGGTCCAGAACGGAGTAGCCCATCATTTTCTTGGGGGCGGAGCAGAGGACGTTACTCACGACGTTCTTGAGGTATTTGACGAGGGGGACAGCGTTGCAGTCACAAGTCGGGCTGAGCCCCTCCAAGATGATGTTGTGAGAGAGGAACGGGGGGCTCAGGTTCGTGATTTTCGAGCCACTCAGGTCCAGAATGATGTTGCTTGACATGGGGACGGGGACGAGGATGGAGGGCAACGTCGTGAGGGAGGTGTTCACCAGGCAGATTTTCACACTTGGGGAGGTCAAGCCTATGGAATTAATTTAAAAAAAAATAAAAGCAAGTTACTTAGAAATTATTGTTTTTACAAAGTTTTTTTCCTATAATATGTAGGTACTCTTATATAGCAATTAGAGTTTTTTGGCCCTTTCTACAGAATGCAGCCAACTTTGTATTTTTAAAGAATATAGTTCATAACAATGTTTTGCACCTATTCAAAAAAACATGCATCTAGTGCGTTTTTCTCCCTCTGAAAAAAGTTATTAATGTTTTTTACATCTTTTCAAAATACGTGTAATATGTAATTAACACTTTTCAAAGTGCCGTAAGAACAGTTTGCACATTTTAAAAATATAATTAAAAGATTTCTAGCTCTTTGAAAACATGTAATTAGCCTTTTCTGAAATTTTCAAAGTTGTACGCGTAATAAAGATATTTCGTACCTTTTGTAAAATAGAGAATGAGAATGTTTGCACCTTCTCAAAAATGTGTTTATAGAAGATTTTGAACTTTTCAAAAACATGTAGGTAATTATTGCATTTTGCAATTTTCGAAACATATTAAACGTTACGTTAAGTACATACTTAATGAATTAAGGCCCTTCACAAACTCATGGAAAAGAATAGCTCGATAGGTATTAAGACCATCGACGGCAAAAACAGATTTGCGATATTTCGATGACATCATTTATGGACGACCCCTAAGATATTCTACGCTTTTAGTTTAATGTTCGATTTGTGTGTAAACTATAAAATTTGGGGTGTGTTACCACCTGCACTGGTAGTAATTTGAACTTTTATAGATTTAGCGAAAAATTCAAAATTGTCAAAATTTTCACAAATTCACAACGTTCTTTAATTATGGCTACCATACCATGCAAAACAAAATTCTATATAATTGATAATAAATTATACATACCGGCAAAAGCCCCAGTTGAAATCGATCGAATTCGCCTTCCTCTCAGTCCAATATACTTGACCCTCGCATTGATTCCAGGATGGATTTGGTCCACAATTTGATTGTCCTTCACTTCAAAATCGAAATGTTCCAAATACTGTAAATTAGTGAGGAGACCCCTAATATCCAAATAGCCCAATTTGGGTAGATTATACATTTCCAACGAGATTAAATCCTTGAGGACAAGTGATGTTTTTTCCAGTCTCATAATTTGACTCAAATCCGTCAGTTTCAAATGTTGAAGATTTGGGGAGAGAGCACTCCCATTAATGTTTGTGAGCGGATTCCCAGACAAGTCCAGAGTAGTGACACTCCCAGGGAATTTACTCGCAAGTGTCGTGAATTGATTTCGGTCCATGACTAAAGAATGGAGGAGAGTTGTTCTCTTGAATGCAATCTCTTCAAAACTTGACAGATTATTCCCAGAGACGTTCAACGATCGTAAGAAGGGCATCTCGAGAACGGAGAGACGCTTGAGTCCCACATTGGCCAAACTTAAGTGTCGCACTGTCTTTGGTTCGGACAAAATATTATCCAAGGATCCTTCATCCAGAGGATTGCGGCTCAAGTCGAGCGTCTTCACGTTCACGAGAATATTCAGATTTTGTGGGATGTGACTGATTTGATTCTCACTGAAGTCAATGGCTTCCAGGAAAAAGTATTGTTTCTGCAGAGCTTCAAATGGGATTTGCTTAAAAGTGTTTTTACTCAAGTTGATCTTTTGCAATTTCTGAACACGGATCCGCTCGAAGATGGTCATGGGGAGGGTGGAGAGGTAGTTGTTTGAGAGGTCCAGCTCGAGGCGTAGTAAACCCTATAGAAATTTTTTTAACGATTTATTAGTAAGCTCATGTAGGTAGGTAGGTAGGTACATATAAAGGGGCAAAGTGCGCAACGCATTGTTTATGGGGGAACAATATTATATTAATGCAACAAAAAAAACATGTCTCACATAAAAGATGGTGTCATCAACACTTTCAAGTTTATTCACTGCCAAGTTGAGCCACTGGAGCTGAGATGAATTCGTAAATAAATTATGTTGAACAAACTCAATAATATTACGACTCAAGTCCACTCTTCTCAATTGTGGAAAATTCGAGAAATTCATTTCATTTAAATTTTTGATTTGATTAAAAGATAAATCAATGCTCCGGATCTCCTGACAATTCTTGAGGAACTCAGTGGGGAAAGTGAAGAAATTATTACGACTCAAATCCAAATTCCATAGAGATACAAAATTCTCAAAACTATTTGGATATACATATGAAATATGATTTTTACTCAAATCCAACGATTTCAATCTCCCAAATAGACCTATAAATCCTTTAAAGGAATTAAATTGATTATCTCTCAGGTTCACCCTTTCCAAATTCGAGGAATTCACAAAAAGATCCTGCTTAATATTCGTGAGTAAATTGGAACTCAAGTCCACAACTCTCAGTCCTGTTAAACTACTCAAATGCTCAATTTCTTTCGCTCCATTATTTGAGAAATTAAATGTGGATAGTTGATCTAAATTTTGAATTGGTGGCAGGATCTCAATATT
The DNA here is from genome assembly GCA_949802685.1 of Dicyrtomina minuta. NCBI lineage: Eukaryota > Metazoa > Arthropoda > Collembola > Symphypleona > Dicyrtomidae > Dicyrtomina > Dicyrtomina minuta. The sequence continues at coordinate 49,750,326 of OX461808.1, forward strand.
ATTCCCTGAGAGGTCAAGGGAGTTCAAATTTGGGAGGCCGTCAAATGTATTTTCGTAGAATTTTGTGATGACATTTCCGCTCAGGTCAAGTTCCTTGAGGCTGCTCAAGAGGACGAAATTATGTTCGAGGAGCTCAGTTAAGGAATTTCGATTCAGTTTTAAAATTTCGAGGGACGGCAGTTGAAATCGGGGGACGGTTTTTAAGTCGTTCAGTCCGAGATTGAGTTCTTTTAACTTTGGAGGGAGGACGACCTCATCCACGGTGTTGATAACGTTCCCGTAAAAGTTTAATTTGAGGAGATTGGGAAAGTTTTCGAAGGTGTTTGGAGGCACTTCCCGAATGAGATTGTTGGAGATTGAGAGGAGCGTGATGTTGTTGAGCTTCATGGGGACGAGGGCGGAGATGCGGTTGTAGTCCAGGACGAGAGAGACTAAGGATGTCAAGGGGTTGAGGGCGGTGGAGGGGAAGGTGAGGAGATTGTTATCCTTTAGATTGAGACGTTGGAGATTTGCAAGGTCATCGAAGGCGTTGGATGGGACCTGGAATTTTTTTAACAGTAAAAATCTCCATCAGTATAAAAAGTACAATTCAAATTACTCGAAAAAGTGTATGTATTTAGAAAATTTACATAAAATTACTCACCGTTCTGAGTTGATTAACCCCAAGATTCAATTCACGGAGTCGTCGCATTCCACGGAAGAAATCCAAAGGAATCTCATTGATTCTATTTCGACTCAAATCCAGCGTCTCGAGGGACACAAACCTCTTGATACCCCTATCATCCAGATTATGAATTAAATTCCCAGATAATCGAAGGCCTCGAAGACTGTTCAGATTGTTAAGGGCCGTGGAAGGGATCTCACTGAGATAGTTGTAAGACAGGTCCAGTACTTCAATTGTCACTAGTCCTATATTATTCGCGATTTAATTATTTCAGCATTTAATTTATTTACAGTACAGCTATGAAGAATTTAAAGAAGGCTGAAGGAGAACAAACAATTAAACGAAAGATAATTAAATGGTGAGACGTTTACCTTGAAATGAATCGCTGTCAAGTCTTTGAAGTCTATTCCAGGATAAATCAATGACTTTCAAATTATTCATCTCTTTAAATGTACTGGCTTGAATGCTCAGAATATTATTTCGGCTCACATTCAGAAACATTAAAGAGGGCTGGATTGAGAAATCACTCCGGCCTAGGTTACCTGTGGGAATAATGACAGTACGGTTTTTTTAAACTTCACAGTGAAAATTTGGATTTCAGTTGTATTAGTTATAGTTACGCAAAAAAGAAATGTGTGTTAAAATTATCGAATTCAATGTTGCACAGCACTTACTGAGCCGATTGAAGCTTAGATTGAGGATTTTTAAAGCTCTTGGTCCTCTGAGTGCAGTTGAGGGAACGTTTCTCAACTCATTGTTGTCAATGCTTAATTCCTGTTTTTGGGGAATAGCAATAAAACTAATTATTTTTAACTTGCGTGGCTCTACATGTGATGAAACTATGATGAATGTGAATTTCGTCGTTAAATAAATGCAATTGGAAGAATTTGCAATTTTGTAAAAACTCACTAGGGAAATGTGCCACTCAAGAAAACTTGACATTAAGATATTTTTCGATTTAAAAGGATTAATTTATTAAATGGTTCACACTTGTAAAATGTAGATAGAAGAGTTTGTAAATTTTAGCAATAGTAGAGTTAGAGATGTGAACAGTTGAATAGTTATACCAATAGATAATTACATGCGCATATTTTTACAAATAGGGTTAGGGCATGGATATTTTTCAGTGACGTTTAAATACAGAGATAAAGATCTTGCATGAGTTTCATGATTAAGAGATTTTGAAATTTTTACAAGCATGCAAATAGGGCATTTTGCACTTTTGAAAACGGGTAAATAGAACATTTCATACTTTTTAGAAGCTGGCAAATATAGGAAATTTTGCACTGTTTAGAAACGCACAGTTAGGATATTTTGTACTTTTTAAAAACGTGGAATTAGGACATTTTGTACATTTATGAATCATGCAAATAGGACATTTTGCAATTTAAAAAAACGTGCAGTTAGGGCATTTTGCACTTTTTAAAAGTAGTTATGACATTTTGCAATTTTTAAAAACGTGCAGTTTGGACATTTCGCATGTTTTAAAAACATGCAAATAGGACATTTCCTGCTATTTAAAAACATGCAGTTATAGGATATTTCCCAATTTGCAAGAACATAATTAGAAATTTTGCCCATTAAAAAAACACGTATTTAGAACATCTTGCATTTTAAAGAAACCTGTACAACAAAATTCAAATGCAATTCCAGCGTAAAAAACTGTTTAATCTAAAGAATCGTAAGTTAAGAATATTTTGTTACTATCTGTAATATGTCATATCATAAACTCACTTGCAAGCTAGAAGCTCCTTCCAAAATCCCACCGTCAAAATCACTGATTTGATTATACCCCAAATTCAGTACTCTCATCCGGGGTAATCGTTTGAACTCAGCTGTGCTAAAAATAGGATTTAGTTGATCTCCCAGTAAGTTATGACTCAGATCGAGAGACTCCAATGTTTCCGTTAAGCCGTCTAAGGATTTATCCGTGAGTCGCCTTATCCAATTGTAGGACAGATCCAAATTGGCCAGTGGAATTCTGCTCGATAGAAACACCTAATTTCCCAATTCCCAATACCAATACCAATACAAAGCGTGGTAATTCCGCAATAGTTTAACCCATTAAATAATTTATTCCCACATTTTTATATAATATTGGTCACGACACGACATTAAAACCGAGGTAAACAAGGAACTAAATAAAGTAACAATACACAATATATAATTTTTTAAATTGTAAAAACACTATATGTATATATATAATTCAATAATAAATGATACTAAATACTTTATATTAGGTGAATGACCAAAACTGACTATCAGCATACTGACTATAATAATAAAAATTGCTTAATGTGACCAACCTGCGGTGGTATACTCTGGTGGTTCACATATTTGTGAGAAAAATAAGTGATGGGCTGACGCAAGGGGAAATTTGGAAAGTCTTGACCAAAAACAACATTGTCACAATTCACACCGTACGACGTCTCATTATTGGTCACACTACATAAGCAATTGGCTAAATTGTCCATGTGTTTAAAGACATTACAAGACTCCCATTCTTCAAATGGGGCCCCTGCTGCCGACGTAAATGGGAGTCCAGACTGAAACGGACAAGAATTTCAATCCCCCTCAATTACTACGTAATTACAACTTTATTATTCTAGAAAACACTAGAAATCTAGAATAAAATTGAAGAGTTTTTTGGCAAAACGGGTCAAGTTTATCAAAGCAAATTTTAGGAGCAACAAATAATGAATAATAGGTGACAGGATTATTTTTTTTAACTCAATTTTTTTCTACAGGTGCTGTAACCTGTAACTGACAAAGTAGTTTCATAAATCTATAGACTGACTCCGGAATTTTTCAGAAAATTTGCAAACATTTTAATTTGTGGACTTTTTCCGTTTTGCCTCAAAACCAATCATTTAACATGAAGTCAACAGTCCGTCGTGAGATGAAATTTTAATCGTTTTGAGTGAAATCAAACTTTTATTTTAACTTTTAAACTTTTTCTACCTAAAAAAGATTTTTAAAATGCTGCATAGTTTGTTCAAGAATTTCAATAATGGACACTTACCGTCAAAAACGTTGTGGCCATAAAAACCGCCGCCGCGTAGTACAACTGAGGGCTCCGCATTGTAAACCTAGCAGAGCTCCACTATTCAACAAACGTTACCAACATTTATTATTATTAATATTGCCGTACTGATATACTATGTAATACTACACCTTAATATCTTTCAAATAAATCATGAACGCCTTAAATACTTTGCCTATAGGGCAATAATACTATAAACACTATATAGCTTTTGACTGTTACACTGCATACAAATATCATTACATGCTTTTGGATAGCTTGAAATAATTAGTTGCATTTAATTGCGCATTATTCAATACAACGCTAAATACAAAATTAAACTGAAAAGTGTGAAGCAATCACGACGACAATACAATATCCGCCGTGACTGTAATACTATGCATATTAAACAAAACTTAATATTTGGAAGGTTAAAAATAGACATTGAGAGAAGCAATAAAGAATTCTTTTTTAATTGCTATCCTCTGCTGTAAGTAACTGTCCATTTCGCCCCGAGCCTGCACTGCCTTATGCATTAATGAGATGGAAACATATAGCAATAAGAATAGCAAAACATTTTCCATATAGCACGGTTGACTGACTTTGACTGCGACGGTGGTTTTCATTTAAATGTAAAATTGAATATATAAACAGCCAGTGTCAGTGCGCTTATTAGAATTAGTAATACCGTACCGTAGTGCTGTAAATAAATGGTAGCACCAAAAATGGGGAAAATTGAATTTTGACCACACTATAACGCCGTCTTTTTATCATTGTTAATTAGTTTTGGTACCTGTTAGGCTGTATGCGGGTATATCACTATGATATTAATTTAACTAATTAATTAAGATTTAAGATACCATTTTAAAAATCTGAAAATTAGCGTTCACCCTTAGAGCAATAAATGCCTGCTAAAATGAAATGAAAATGCTTACAAGTCACACACACACAAATAAATTAATTAATAAAAATACTTTTTTAAATGTTAAAAAAAAGATGATCAGTATTTACCTCTGCGTATTTGGAACGATATAAAGTCACCAATAGAATTTAGTTATGCTATGCGGACTATGCGGATGAAGTCAATTTAAGTTAAAATAGCTTGGTCACACTTACAATATCGTGTAATTTAAATTCCAATTTAGCACAATAATTAGCACTGATAGCTTCACAAAAATATTCTTGTACAGTCCCAATGGCACTTATTGAACATTCAAATCCGAATTCAAAATCCAAATCCAACCCGGGCCGGTATTCGTTTTAATTTAGAATTTGCTCCTTCCTGTCTTCTGATCCTTCAAAATACCTGCAGTCTGTATAGTATACTATGTAATTAATTACTAGTCACACCGTCACACAATTTCTCATTTAAATGTTTCACTTTTCTCATTTAAAGATTTAAAAAAATAATGGGGGATTAAATATTTAACTATAACAATAAGACAATTGTCTTTATGTCAAATATCCCATCTGTTCCACTCTTCCTTCCCCCCTACAACAAAATAATGCAAAAACTTCTTAACTATATAAGTAGTTAATTAACACTTAAGAGAATTAGTGGAACGAAACAAAGAGTTATTAGCACGAAGACGAAAAAGACAACGTCGACGACGACGACGACGACGATGAGCGAAGGAACGAAGCAAAACAGGGAAATAATACACACACACACAAAGTTAAATTCAATTATTCAATATATATTAGTACACGTAGTAAAGTAAGGAAGTATAAGTAGTCACTAACCTAATACAAATAGAAATGTTTTCTCAACTTTCAAAAGACACTTTCTAGAATTTGGGCTTTTTGACGCGAGAATGAATAATCCTCCGGGGGTCTAAGCTTGGACGAGATTTAATCATTCTAAATTCAATCAAAGATTTTTTTCCCGTCCTATTCCTATTAGCACTTTTATCAAGGATTTAGGGATTTTTTTGGGGGGATTGGGATGACTTTTGTTTGGAATTGGATCTGGTTTTGACTTTTGGTTGTGGACAGGGACAGGAACTTAAGATTGTATTAGAGGGATATTGGGTGAATGGGACAAGAGAGGATAAGACGAAAGGCTCCACTGCTATGTAGTATGTGTAAAAGTTGTTGTAAGTACCTAATTATTATTTGTCTGCTCAGAGTCTTGAATCAGGGAAGATAGATAGACGTACAATGACACTACAGGTAGGTACCTACATAGGTATTCGCTAAGCTAAGGTATTCGCTCACATTATTATTATGTTCGCGTTGTCGTAGTTGTAAAGGTAAGAAAAGTTCCTGAATGAATTTATTTAGAATAATAATGATTGGGAGATTGGAACTACTTAGTTAAAAAGTCAAATTCCAATCTATTACTACTATGTATATGTTGCTATGCCCCTCTATGTAATACACCTATATATGCGGGGATGATATTATTTGATGTGATGGTGATGATGGCCTATGTCGAATTACATTTAGATATATATAATGTGCATATATATGTAGGTACGTCCATTTAAAAAATACAGCTAGGAAACTGGCACTGGCACTGGGCACTGGGAACATGAACTACATACACCTGTGTACGTAGACAAGAGACAACAGACACATTTACTTACTTACTTTTACGCACTCATCATCATCTTCCCAGTCCCAGAGGAAGAAAAATCTGAGAAGAGAAGATCAGGTGGGAATTCTTTAGCATCGGAGGAGGGAGAGAAGACGATGAAATCTTGACTTAACTCCTAATACTCCTCACACATACCATACATCTTAATACAGCTAATCGTGTAAGTATAAGTAATATTATACTTACCTGTATATCCGTAACCGCTTTCTTTCTCTAGTTTTCTTTACATTATGATTATATATATATATAGGTATGCTTGCGCCATAGCCATGCCCATTCCCATTAGCTACAGCACACAGGTAAGTTTAGGTCACAATTTTTACAAAGTACCGTTGTACTTCCCCCCAGGCACAAATCTTGTTTCTAACTTTTAAAACTAACGAAGGATAAGTTCTACCTTTTTTCCTTTGCAGATGATGAGAGAGTACTACAGGAGAGTAGTGCAGTGGCACCTTAAAAAATTGTTAAGCTACGAGCATATTATGTGCTAGGTAATGCTTTTACGTAGAGTAGAATGGTAGAATAGCCCACAGTTTTTTTTTGCATTTTTTTCTTCTTCTTCACAATATTCTTAAGCAAGAAACAAGTGGAAAATAAAGGTGTACTACTACTACTGCCACTACTTACTGACTGACTGCCTGCCTGAAACGTGAACAGTGCAGTGAACAGTCATCGTAAATAATTAGCATAAAAGTCGCTTCATCAAAAACTTTAGGCAGTTCCTCCCTGTTTAAGTTTAAGCTATATGTATTGTACTTACTTGCAAGGCGTGTTCAATTCGATTTTTTAGTATATTTGAATTATGTAAAAAAGTATTATTATGTAAAGGTGGTTAAAATGAATGAAATTTTTTTGTTTGTACAATTTATTGTTTTTTTCTTCTTCTTAAATTTTTACTTCTGTAGGTGGAGACGGAGATTTAGTTCTTTTTTGATGAGATGAGATGAGAAAAAGTCCACCACAGAATAAACCTCGTTAGGCTTGAACAAAATTTAACCTACATACTTATATAGAATAGTAAGTAATATAATTGAAGCTAATAAAGCCCAATTTGTACGTCATTTTACGGAAATAACAATTATTGTGAAATTGAGGTTATGACAATACGTTAGATGTGTACAACGCATAATCTAATTTTGCTAAAAAGGCTCTGCGGTGCTGTTCTTTACAAAAAAATAGAAGATTGAAAATTACACAATTTTTTTAGAAGGTCTCTCGTCCTCGTCTCGACGAGTCGGACTCGCCCTACAAAACAATGAATGAATATGAATTGGGTGGGCAAATGTATTTAAAGTAAATTTTTTGTATAGGAAGATTGTAAGTAATTTTCTATACATTGTCATGATGGTTTATATTGAGTTACTAGGTATACGAATAAATATACCTATGTAGTTGTCGTGACCTTCACTTCCAATTTATTATGTTCGCTAAAATATCCTGGGGAACGACAACAAAATAGGTAGTATTTGTGTTTAAATGGACTAGCAACAAATTACTAAAAATAACATTACGCACATCATTAGCATCAGCACAGATATGCACTGTAACACGATTGTACTAGGTAGGGGTTTGCCTTTGACCTCTTCAGGTAATACTCTAACTGATAAGCGCTTCTTAAGCCTATATGATGGACAGCCGACCTGGCGGAGAAATGAAAACATGGGTAAACATACACACATACCTAACAAGCATAAATAGTTTTTACTTATATTTTCTATTCAAACTTTACATATTATTTGGTGCTAATTAGCAACGAAAATTATCAATTTCGATTTATTGACTGTTTTGATAAGCAAGTGTTAATAATTAATTACTTTGTAAAGAGTAAAATAAATAGTTCATTTCGTAAGTGTTTACAGTATCAAAGCTAACTCAATTACATATTGTATTAATCCTCCTTGCTGTCGGAAGTGCGTCTGTAGTAAAGCCGGTTATACACATGTCTGAAGAGTGAAAAACTACTGAACTGGAAATAACACAAAAACAAATATTTAAATGAGAACTTCAATTTATTGAAATAATAGAGATAGTGAAAGAGACACACATTAAGTTCAAAATAAAAATAATTATTAATACTCCGGTTTATATAGAAAGAAAGTAAAATATCTTACCTATGGTCCACGTTACTTTTGCATAGAATACCGGCGTCAAGTTCGCCAGTTGTCCGTGATCCTCTATTTTCGCTGCGAATAGAACTTCGAGAATTAGGACAGTCCTGATGATGACTTCCATTGCTTTGCTCGTCATCTGTTTGAGAATAATAGAATTAAAAAAAATCTAATTTCTTTTGGAGTTCCCCATCAGAGGTAAAGCCATGTTCAGAATTTTCAGAATTTAATACTGTTCAATAGAAAATCATTGGATAGTTTGAAAAATAAAAATTCCCAATTTCTAAATTATCTCACCTGCATTGGCAGTTTTGTCACTATTATTATGCTCTTTATGGTTATTATTTGGTTCATGCGGTCGCGAAATCATACTTTGGCACTGTTCACTTTCATCCAGCCAGATGTGTCGTAAGCCACCGTCGGCGGTTAAGCGCTCGCTATAATTACACAGAAAATTAATTTTTAACTTAAACTTTTGGGATTAGTTGTAAAGTTAGATAGGTATTGTCCTCGCGTTTGGGATTGGACCTTTTGTACATGCGCAGTAGAACTTGACGTTACTTTTACTTTTAACATTACATGTGATACAAATTTTTGCAGATTAACGGTCAGGGCCAATGCTATTTGCGCTCACAATAGGCAATTAGTAATAAGTAATGGTGACTTTATTGTCAAAACCAGTGAGCGCACTGATTTCCACAGACAGATTTTGGAATATTAATTGTACAATTAAAATTAAAGTTCTAATATATACAGAAGATATAAAACAGGGCATCTTGAAACTTTCAATCACAAGCAAACCAATTTAAGTTGGACTTACTTGGGTTTAATAACAAGAAACTTCTCTACAAAATCCACAGCGAGGGATGAAACTGATTGAAAGTAAGTTTCAGGAAATGTCAGGGTTCGTTGAGAAATATTAAGGAATGTCTCTTGTTTACAGTCGCCGCCGAAAGGCGACACTCCAGATAATAAAACATAAGTCAAAACTCCCACAGCCCAACAGTCAGTTGCTAATGTCAAGGGTTCATAATTTAAAACTTCTGGAGAGACATAGTCTGGAGTTCCTAATAGTTCTCGCACCTGTAATTAATAAACACATTTAAAAATAAAACTAAGATTTAGCAATACTAGATGGTACTGACAATACAATTCCATAATTCCAAGAAGTTAAAAAAATATTTAAATTAAATAATAAGTTCAATTGCTAACCTCACAACCCGATAGGTGACGGCTCACACCAAAATCACACAATTTTACTCGGCCAACTGGCAAGGCACAAGTTAACACCAAATTCTGAGGCTAAAATGAAAAATAGAATTTATACAATTAATAAATATAACCAAGATTGGCGTACGTGGTAAGTAGGAAGAAAGTAAAACTACTATATCGTAATTAAAGATTTCCAGAAAACTCAAATACTGTAAATAGTACCTTTATGTCGAGATGTGCTATGGAATGTTGATGCAAAAAATTAAGCCCCCTTAATGTGTCTTTAAGTATTTCCACACAAGTTACTTCGTCTAGATACTCTTCAGTGTCCAATACAGTTTGTAGGTCTCCTCCTTCAGCCCTGCAAATTTTACGAAAATCATTCGTTTAAAAAATTCATATAGATTATACACTCATTATTTTAATTTCGTAACCAACACATTTTCTAAAAAATAATCATATTATTACCTCAAGTCTCAAGGTAAATTGTTTAATTATCCCTGCTTACAAGTTCAACAAAAAATTTCACTTTATTGGCTTACATTTCTAATAGCAGGACCGTGTCAAGCGGCGTTTCAAATACTTTAAATAGACGGACGATAAAGTGGCATTCTCGTGATATGTCCAGGACGGAAACTTCATGCCAGACCTAAAGAGCATAATTCAAACTTTGTATTTACAAAACCACACAATATAGATACATGATTTTCTTTGCAACTAAGACTAAGGTGAAGAAAGTGCCTTCAACTAAATTAATTAAAATTATAGAGGAAGATAACATAATACAAAAATCCGATCAAAGTTAATCGATTTGAATTTATAAAATAAATAGAATCAATTCGAAAGTTTAATAACCGCTTTAAAAAGTTCTGATAATAGTATTGCTAGAAAAAAAGGAAGCGCTCTATATTCTTGATAGTGAACTGTGGAAGCAAAGCACACAATGCAAAAAATTATAAGCTTAGCTGGAAAAAATTCATGCGAGAAAGCAAAAAATAAAAATAAATAAAAAATAAAAAACAAGCACCTCTTCAGGAGAAGTTCTCCTCCTTTTCCGGATATACTTTGCAGCAAATACTGATTTATCATGTCGATGCACTGCCCTTCTAACTGCAGCAAACTTTCCCCTGATAAATAAAAACAAAACATAACTTAAATATAATATGAGTCTACGAAAATATAATAATGTTAGTAAAAATTGAAGACTTTTCTTCTTACAACGCGGGATTTTAAAGTTTTGCTCAAGGACTTGCAATGACTGGAGAATTTAAAAAATAATAATAATCCACAAAAAAATTATACACTTTGTTTTTTTGCTATATGGTCAGTACAGATAGGGATAAATGAACTCTCTATTTTTCAAACCATTTGAAACAAATTAATAAAAAAAATGATTAAAGGGGCAATTCAAAATCCCATGTTGTATCACATTTCGTCTGCAATTAATCAAAATAATAATGTTGGTATCGCATTAACTAATAAATGACGCAGGCGATAGCATTACATTCTGTAATTGATTTATTAGCATCATGTTTCCAAAATCCCAACGAAGAAATTAAAACGACAAGCCCCGCTTGTTATCATTATACCATAGACAAAAAAAAATTAATTCTGCAAACAAAAAAACAGAATTAGTATTAATTCCATAAAAAATGAGAGTGGAATTCATTAATGCTGAATTCTACCTCAACATTCAGACAAGCCTAAGTAGCACTTAACTACTGAATTCATTTGGAACAATACATGAGCAGAACACACTCACTACAAAAACATTGATTTATAATATTTGAACGCACACACACAATTGTTTTTATATTTATTTAGGATCTTAATCTTAACTCCACGAAGTTCCTGCACAGTTCAAATAAAACGTATTTAATTTAAGCAAATGTATATAGCACATTGAATAAAGCTCAAGACAAATTATATTAAATTAAACTACATACCATTAATTTTATAGATACACATACGGATTTTAATATTTTTAGTAATAAGCGATGATAATTTCGAATTCCATCGCGAATCGCAACGGTAACGGTGGTCACAAAAATGTAATGGATATTAAACCGAGCCCCCTCACATATTAAACTACTTACTTTCAACCTTCATATTTATGATTGAATAACATAAAATTGCAGATTGCGGATTGCGGAGTACCTCTCTCACGGCCTGACTTTTAAAGAACCAGGGACATACCGTGATAAAATCTGACTTATTATATTCTTTAAAAAAAAAACTTGCCATTCAATTAAGCTGAATATAGCTTCTTAATGAAAATGTAGCTACACTTAAAAATGGGCAATCATCATCATGGAAACATTAATAGATGGTCGGTGAATATATGGAATGGTGTAGAAGTTATATAAATAATAGTATGTACTATTATATAATAATAGTATAATAGTATAAAATAATAATAATAATAAAAAATAAATAATAATAATAGTATGCAATGTTCTTCTTTATTGTATTTTAACTTTTTAAATCACATTTTTTTATACAGCTATATAGTTCTGTGACTGCGTACTGTGTGCTGTGGTAGTTATATGCGCCCTATGGGAAATTCTGCGAGATATAAAGTGGAGAACTTTAGTAAAGTCGTTAAGTCATTTGTTGTATTTATGTTTATGTAATGACTGCATAAATCCGTCAGTTTGGTTTCGAAATCATTTTTTTCTACGAAATAAAAGTTATAAAAGAAAAGTTTCTTCAGTCTACGTACCATATAATATATACACGTCAAAACACTGGGAAAAGTAATTTAAGCTTTCATGAGGCTACCGAAGGACATACCTAACAAAACTGGCTCGTAGAACAGCGCAGTGGAAACAACTAAAACTGGAAAAGAAACAACACAAATGACCTAAAAATTCCATGATACAGAGATAACAACAAAGTTTTAGGATCTAATATATATAGCAATAACACAGAAAATATACGACGTTCCAAAGCCTCCGCTATATTACAATGACCTAATCATATTATTATCTTAAATTTGATAACAGGAACAATAGGGATTTGGGATACATAAAAAAAGTTTGTTTTGGTGTCTAGCCTATAGTGTTGCTACATATTAGTTGAGCCAAAACCTAGCAACGAATAAACAAAATATTTACAAACAAGAACCATTACAAAAATTAATAACAAATACGTAGTCTACCATTTGCCATTAGTAAGTAAACCCAGTTAAAATTATTATTAAAACGAATCAATAAACGCAGTCCGAGCATGTTGGCTATAAACAAATTGCAAATCAATAAAACTAATATTATCACTAATTTCATAAACACTTTTCTTGATTCAACCTGCTTCAATAATACTTCAAAATTTCTGTTTTTTAAATATCAAAAATACTGTTCGATTTCTTTGGCTGTTGGCTGTAACTCTGATTTTCAAAATTGAGTAGGTATTAAAACATAACACATCAAAAACACGTAAGATTAAAACTAAAAATATTCTGGTGGTTTTTTGCACAGTCAACAGTCAACATAGATTACAACACTTTGTTATTTCTGGTCCATTTTAAAAGTTAAATTGAGCAGGTAAAAAAAATCCAATTCCCAGAAGATTCACGCAATGATTGAACATAATAAATTCAGTAAATGAAGTAAACAATAATCCTGAATGTATCTCTGGTTTAGAAGTCTACCTTTTCTATGTTCCACAAATATTGATTAAATGTACCACCACCATAGGCATGCTAAAAAAAATACAACAATGTTTGTTTTTCTCCTTTGTTAACACAACTGCAACATTATCAATGGATAAACATAAATAACATTGAATTCCAAGAACTAAAATAAACTTTTTTATATACATTATTTTGTCCATCATCTAAACATAGTTTCTCTTTCTCGTCAATTGAAAGAAATCTATCATCTACTCTCTGACTAGTGAGTGTTTAGCTATATGCTGTAGCACAGGTTTCTTGAACGATGAACGATATAAATAATTAACAATTAATAATGACCTATTAATTTCGACTTGAACTAACTACTATTTTCTATTTTATCACATACAATAACGAGAACGACTACGATAACGACTCAATCAGAAAAAAAGAGACTATCTTTGATATTTCAAATGAACTATATAAATACAATCTTGTCGAAAGTCAAGGAAAATCAAATGAAGAATTAACTTTGGATTAAACTACATACAACATACTTAAATTTAATTAATTAGTGTATAGCTCTTAAAAAAATAGTAAATTAATTTGGAGAGTCTAATTTAATGAATAGTAAATAGTGAAATTATACTAAATAATCTGTATTATTATTTGTGTACGTACCTTGCAAAAGGATGTGCTTCAACGTCAAACTCGAATTCGATTTGTTTCTCGGAGAGTAACTGGGAGCGACTTCCTTCCCCAGGGAAGAGAAGCCCGGATTTTTCCATAATAATTACTAGTGATCACACCAACTAATAATAACTATACAGGCATGTTTAAAAACATCTAGGAAATCTTAGTAGTTTTAACGTAACTTTTTCCAAAAATAACAACACCTGACTTTGATATGATGATCACTTGTATGTAGTTTTGGTACTTGGTTTGGTTTTGGTAGTTGGTAGTAGAGGAAAAGAATTCACTCGCGAAAATAAAGAAGTCAGTTAACACTTAAGGCAGTAAGTACGAAAACCAAGTACAGTACTAAATCTAACTAGTAAAGGCTCATCGTGTAGGAAGAACAGAATAAAATTAATCTAAAGGTGGAGCCACAACCAGGACCGCGAAACTTGTAAACAATAATTTTGTAAACGGTTACAATACAGGGGCTGAACACAAACAACGTCACCTAACTTTAAGCAAATTTGTGAACCCACCCATAAGAGAGGAATGTCGAGTGAACCACCCTCAACGGGAATGGCGTCATTTATGTCCAACCCTGGCAGTACAGGATAAGCCAACTTAATTTTACTGACTTTCATTGTGTAGGGGCTGCCTTTCAATAATTTTAGGTTCAAGTATAGGTGATGGGGTCACGATTCTTTTTTATCCATGTGTACTTTTTAGCCATAGTTTGAGGATGGGGGTTGCAGCCGTGATAAATAATTTGCAAACATTATTTATGAGTAGCCCCTTAGCATAGTTACCAACTCTTCTACATAGTAGGAAACTACACAGCACAGAGCACAGGTAAAAAGGTAGTCAAGCAAGAAGGAACCGTTTCATTTTCGGCTATCCCTAATCCCTACCCTTCCCCCCGGAAGGGGATTCCATTGTATTTTTTGACGGTTGGCTGGTGTACATCCGGTGGGTTCCTGTTTTTTTTTATAATGACCACTTATCATGACTACAAATCAGGCCTGCAGGGTCTGACGACCGTCTGAGGGACAAGATTTAATTAAAAATTACCTCCTTACAACACATAGGAAAGACATAATAAAAATCTCTTTTTTTTGCTTTATTTATAAGTTCATTTTTTACAGGAAAAATATCTTGATGATCTAAAAATATGGTGGAATTATTTTAAATATATCAGCAGTTCATTTTCATTTGTAAATGATATGTATATCATAATTACTACAATATTCATATGTGTAAACCCAAGAAAGGATTTTTAATACAGCATACCTATACATGTGTTTTAAAATTCTAATTGCCTTTTCTAACTGACCAAAAAGAATCCAACAAATAATTAAATTAACGAGAAGGAGGGAGCTTTGCGAAGCTAAAAAAGAGATTAACTGACCAGACAGGGCCGGCCCAAGGAATTGCTTTTAGGCAGCAATTTGTTTCCAAACAAAAACCACTATTTTGATTATATTGATAGTTTCCTTATTAGGTAAAGCAAAATGTTGTATTTACATGCATTAGAAAAGTGAAAAATGTTCTTTTTCCTTGATTCAGAAAAGTGCAAAATTGTCTATTTACATGTTTGGAGAAAAATGTTAAATTTTTTATTTCTATATTTTTGAAATGTACAAAAAATGTTATTTGCATGTTTTTAAAGTCAGAATATACTTTTTACATATTTTTGAAAAGAGCACAATGTTCCATTTACATGTTTTTTGAAAATTTAATCAGCGGGGGCTGCCTATGCTGGCCGCATTATCCGGCCCTGTGACCAGAAAAAAAGTACCGTATAGCATATAATAGTACGCCCCGCATACTGTTCAAAATGACTTGTGAGCAGGCTTCCCAGACTACTGTTGTAATTTGTGAACAAACAAATTGGAAGATTGTTATTTCTGAAATAACAAAACAATCACAAAGTACATTGTTCACAATGTATTTTCTCAGCTAGGATTGTTATTGTGATAGATTGTGTTTGTCCACAAAACGTTCTGTGCTGACGAATGACAAAAACAGGTTTGTTCTTGTTTGTCGTCCTGCGTGTTTGTTCTACATAGTGATTGTGCACAATCCAATTTACTAGTTTGTGTTTGTGGTTGTGAAAGCACTATCACAAACGAAAAGAACAATTGTTCTTTGTACACAAATTACAACAGTATTCCAGACCCGCATACTAAATTAATACATTGTATGAATTCCCGATTTCTGGAAATTATTTCCTCCAGCTTAAGTACAAACAACGTCAAACGTGACAATCAAAACGGGTAATTTATTTCTAAATAAATTTATCTCTAATTACCTGAACATAAATATGCAGACGCCAGACGCCCACTTGAGTATCCCTGTATAATTTATACCCACCCTCGTACTAAAACAAACCAGCTTATTTTTAAATTTTTGATCTCTCAGGCCCGCGTACAAATATCAGTCCTGATCCTGAAGAGTATTTTAGATCCATGTTATTAGAGGATATACGGTATACTTATGTACACCACTCAAAAGTTCCGATATCTACATTCAACATTTGCAATAGTGCTCCAATTCCCATCTTCTGGCCATCAATATCCATATCGAAACATCCGAATAATAACTTAGCAATAAAATTGCACACAGTTAGTAACTACACCAATTACATTGCGTGATATGTTCCTTAAAATAAATAAGTTATCAGAATACAAGGAAGAGCATAAAAGTTGCACATTATGGCTTATGAATTATTCATTAAATATCCGTGCGCCGTGGTGCATTCGAGACTCGGGTTCTAATCGAAGCTTCATTGACGGTACCTAATAAAAGCTATCCTCAGCAGAGCTAAAAGCTGCATGTGTGGTATGTTTACGTCAGATGTTATTATTATTGATTATTGAGCTTCAATGAGTTATGTTATACTTATGAAGAACTTGCCAGAAAAGATTTTCATTTTGCCCCTAATGTACAATACAGATAAAGAATTTTGAGGGGAAACCACTTTACTTAACTACATATTTGCCTATACATTATATGGAAACGGATGTAGATTGTACAAATCACAATAACATTTTTTCAAGTTCTTCATAATTAATAATGAATTCCAGAATGAAATGATTGATCAAGTAAATTATGAAGCAGAAAGATACCGTCTGTGAGAAACAAAATGACCTATTTCCATTTGTAGCTAAAAACAATATCCACAAAAATATTGAAACACGTCTTGAAAGCATTTCAATAGAATATTTTGCACATTTAAAATCATGCAAATAGAACCTTTTGCACATTTTCAAGTAACGAAAATAGAATATTTTACACTTTTCAAAAACATGTTAAAATAGAACATTTTACACTTTTCAAAAACATGTAAATAGAAATTTTTACACTTTTCAAAAACATGTGAATAAAACATTTTACACTTTTTAAAAACTCTTAATTAACATTTTACTCATGTTTCTCATTTTGTTTTTATGACATAGAGTATTTTGATTCTAGCTTTGGATATGGGTCATTTTGGTTCTTCACTGACGATACGCTGTTGAAATTACAAGTATGGATTTTTAACAATATAGCAGTATAGTAGTAAATAAGTAAATATAGTAGATTACAGATTTTTTTGATTCACTTTTTTTAATAGATTTATTGAAACTATTTATTTATTGTATTTTATTTTATAGAAATATAATGAATTATCTAATCAAAAATGTATGAGTTCAAATGAATTAGAGGTGGAAGATGAACTAGATTTAAAATGGTCCGCATCAAAGAGAAAGTCATCGTCTGAGCTATCATCGTGGCTCGGAATTTTTGCCCCATACATGGTCAAAGACTCGGGCTCTGGTTCTGACTGCTCGACTGGTAAAGATTCCTCGAAATCAATTTCTTCTGATGCCGATGCCGCTAGCAACTTATTTGTCCTTTGTGGAGTCCTTGGTTTGGGTACTCTTTCATTCTCTGCCATAGAACCTATTAGTTCCAGGAAGCATTTTTCAGATGGTGATTCCACAGCATCCTCAGATAATGACGGAGTTAGATGTGCTACATTAGGAAATATGGAAAAGAGATGCATCAATCAATTATTTCTATTACATACACTACTATTATGCAGTTATGCGGAATTTACACCAGCTCATTTTATTATTTTATTCTAGTCTACTTGGAGTAAGTGTATATACATAGCATAGAAAAAACCCTACACAATGATAATTGAAGAGTTGTTTGGCAAAACGGGATAAGTCCATTTTTTTAAAATGAGATTATTTGCGTTACGTGTACTATTCAACTAGATACGTTACTGTATTGGATGGTTAACGTCAAAGTCCAACCAAAGCAATTTTTTTAAATAGCAAAAATTTCGTTTTTTTAAGCAAAACGGGTCAAGATGATTTTTGGTAAATTGGGATAAGTCCACCTAAAACTTGCATTTCTGATTTAACGTTGGTTTTAAAAATGTTTTCGTAGTTTTTAGAAGACAATTCAGGCGTAAATTTTTGTACGCAAGAAGAAGTTAAAACTAAAACAGGCTTAGTTTTATTCAATACGATTAAAATGTTATCTTACGGACTTTTTAATCCATGTTAAGTTATTGATTTTTTGGCAAAACGAGTCCACAAATTAAAACAACTTTAAATTTTCTAAAAACCAGAGTCAGTCTAGGTTTATGAAACTACTTGTAATAACGCTTCTTCAGTTAAGTACACTACCTGTAGAAAAAATTGAGTTCAAAAAAGTAATCCGGTCACCTTTTCGTCAGTATTCGTTGTTCCTGTAAAATTTTCTTTAATGGAATTATTCCGTATTCCCAAAAAACTCTCTGATTATTACTTTTGTTTTGGTTCTGGTGATCTGATAGGTTTTTTGTTGAGGAAATATGTGTCACCATGTATTATCTCCAGTTATAACTTATGAAACGTATGACATTCTACATGCTTAATAATGTATAAATAAACATACATTTTACAAATTGATGAACAAATTCTAGCTCAAATTTGTTAAAAACTAGTCCCAAAAAGAATGCAATATTCCCAATCAGCAAGAACAATGAGTAGAAGCTCACGCAGTTTGCTACCTTGGCCAAGGATATCCAAAATACGCAGGTCAAAATAAACCACTGAAATAATCGTGATAACATTAATATTACTAAGAATTATGATACGGTATTAATGGTTTTTCACAACATAATAATATATGGATGCATAGTAAAATAGGAACATCTGAACCTTAGTATCTCTATAATATGTTATTAAGGATAGTAAGCAAACTGCAAACTGCAAGTTGCAGTCTGCAACTTCCCATAATAGTAGCAGCATAATATGCAACTACAATTAAATATTGTATTAAAAACTTACCATTAAATAGTTCTCTCTACGCAAAGCTGACCAGGTTTTGAAACACGATGCTGCGAATGCGTGTGTAGTGTCTCGGATTTCATATGTTGAAATGTTGATCCAGTCCTCTTGGTCTGGTGGATCAATTAATACTGCTGATCGAATCCGATATTTCCACAAACCGTAAATATACCAAAATAGAAGCATCAACGAAATTATAAGTAAAGGACGTTCATTGTACACGAACCTGCAAAATGTTTAAAAAAATACAAAACTTGTTAATACAAGACCATCTACTTCGATCACAGTAACATTCAATGATTCAATACAATATATTAGGTCTCTTAGGTATCATTTGGTTATCGTAATCGCCCAACTTAAAAGGAAATTGCTAGCTCAAAACAACAGAGAATAGACTGTAAATACTACTGCATATAAGCAACATCATCTGTTAACGAATTATTCAACGAACAAAGTATAATGAACCCTTAGTTTTGTAACTAAACATAAAATGTTTTCACAGTTTTGATCGATCAGTGGAATAAAAGTCATAAAATTACAATACAACACAAACAAAAGGACCCCATAATATAAAATATACGATATCATACCAACAAGAAGTATTCAGAACCGCCAGGTATCCTAAAGAAGTCAGGGGACTCGCCCATGAAATGATATATAGCAGATTTTCTTCCATGTTATCGAATTTCTGAAAAAGCACGAATGAAGCTGAAATCAATGAAGCTATACTGCGGATTACGGGGTCGTAAAGCTAGCGACAGCTTTTGGTAATCACTTCGTGGAAACACCGAAACACCAACCACTGCAAAACAAAACAATTATTTCATATTAAAAATAAACTAAAACATACAGAGGGACATAAGGTACTGGCAATGGTTGAAATGATTTTAATTCTTAACTATTATGCTTAAAAATGTAAAATCAATAAAGTTTGCAAGGGAATAGTTTTATGCGTAAATATGTAATATCGATTTAAGTTCAAATAAGATCGCATCGACATTTTCATTTTCCACATTAATGCTTTTTTAAAATGAGATGCGTTGTACGTGTCGAAAACGAAAACAGTGAGCTTTATTTTGTTACAAACCATTTTTTAAAAGCAAAATCTACATTATTGTACAACTCATCAACAAGCCAAATCCATACTTACACAACGGTTCACTACTTACATTACTTACCCACTCGCCACAAGCTTATTTTATAAATTATTAAGAAAACAAATATTTTGAAAGTGACCTACCCCAAACAGTCAAATGATTCCCATGTAAGTAATTTACCTACTTATATACTTTGGTCGTAGGTAGGCGTAAAATTTAGTTTCTGACTTTAGTTGTAAATATACTTTACCGTTTCGTTTTCGTTGTTTACATTACATTGCAGTTCGCACTATAAATTGCAACACAACCACTGTACAACTTGTTTTTTTTATTGTTTCATTATTTTTCTCTGGCAGGGACTAGTAGGCAGACAGCGTGGCAGCTATAGGGTATATATGACAGGGCAAAATATATTATATATTTTTGTAATCACGTTCCTTAATGTTTATTTAGACTTTATATACTGGTCTTTACTGTTTAGTTTTCTAATCTTACATGTATAACACAATTATTATTAAATCCCAGCGAAAGCCAAAATGTTATTATTATTATTGTTTTTGTTGCCTACTAAAACCATCTAAAACTAAACACTAAAGTTTTGTCAGTAATGTACGTTACAAGTTACAACCGTAGCAGTCAGCAGTTGTACTACACTCAACTACACTGCATAAAAGATGTGGTGAGGTCTGAGGGAAATGACTTTCCTCCTTCACTTTCTTCACACTATATATTTTGATCTTTTCCGGGCTTTGTGCTTTATTGTATAGGGAACGGAAAACGGAATCGGGTATATAAGGTAAGTATAGGGAAGTAGGATGTGTTTGTCCCACTAACTACTTATTACCTGGCTGGCTTGGTTTTTGCCTGGGTTGGATTTTAGGATTTTAGGATTTTATTGAGGGAGCAAACGGTACGGCACGACAACAAGAGCTTTTTCTAGAATTCATCTTCATGCAATTAATCCCGATTGACGTGATAAACATAGAAATTGGAATGCGGGAAAGTGGAAACTCAGACCTTCATTGACATCAATATTTTTTTTAGTATGTCATTACACAGAGTGAATTCCACTAATTCCCGTTTTCCAGTGTAAGTAGTGCAGTTTTGCAGACTTCTATCTCAAGAAAAGATTAAAATTGAGAAAACATTATTTTTTTTTTAAATATTTAAATTGTACCGAAACCGAAACCGAATATCGAACCTACACGGAGGAATCTCTCGTTTTCCATTTTCCATAATAATATAAATTATCCAGTGTAAACATAATCCACCAGAACCAGAACCAGTGTAAATTCGTTCGTTCGTAACTTCCTCGACCTCCTCGACTGCTGCGGGGTGGCCGTGGTATGTACAAAAGTTTGAGTTAAATATTGATGTTAAGATCTTGAGTAGCCGCAGAGCGCAGTCAATTTTCAATCGCTTATAATAAAACTTTAATTTCATTATTATTTCTCCTCATTGTGATTGTGATATTAAATACTAGTTTTAGCGAGTCGATATAACTGTCATTAGAAAAACTAGAATATTAGACAAACTAGTACTAGAGCTATAATAATTACCACGCATTTCCAGAGTTGACATTAGGTACACATATATACTTACAAACAAAATAAATATATTATTACTATTATGAATTTAATTTCTCTCGAGTCCTCGAGTTTGAAGTAATATCTATTGGATGTCATAATATATATTATGTAGGTACGTTTTTATTACACAATGAATTACAATTTACCAATAAAACTTCACGTTTCTACATAATAACGAAAAAAAAACAATTTCCTGTAAATATGTTAATATTATACAGTATGGATTTATTGATGGAATTTGCATTCTCATTCGTATTTTTATCAAAATCCCACGTCTCACAACAGTGAACAGTAGAGAAGAGCATCCTTCACATACCGACCGATTTTCAGTTTCACATTTTTATACTTAAAAAAAATGAAAGCTCAGTCAATCACGTACATAATATATATAATTGCAGGTACATTGACTACTTATAGTTTCTTGCTTTCTTGTCTAAATTGCCTTGAACATATTATATTATAAGCTATCAAAATTAATATTGATTCGTGATTTGCACTGCATCTAAAAGTAGCTTTTTTTTATGGATGTGTATATATATAGGTAAATAATATAAAGTTCAGTCTCGTTTTTTTTTAGTCTTGTTTCAACTGAAATGACAGCAGTAAGGTATAAGTAAGTAGTATGTGCTTATACATATTGTAAAAAGCTTTGCAAATACATATAGCTATAGTTTTATACAGTTATTTTACTCTTTTGATTTTTGATCACGCTATAATATTATGATCATATGAGTACAAGTACTTTTAAGTAAATCACATTGAAATTTCATAGTCATATCATATTTACTCCTTTGATTTTTGTCTGGCATATAAATTAATGTTTGTGAGTAATCTACCAAATTGAAATATGTAGGTAAAGCTACTTTGGAACTTGTACTTCAAGAGTTGAAAATATAGTTCATTTTTTTTACACATGCTTTGTTGCAAAGAATCTTGAAAACATTATTACTTTAAACACACTCAAAAATTCACTCTTTACAATTATTATAGCGTTCCTTAAACACAATTTTAAAAAAACAAAGCTTTCAGATTTGCCTAAATTGCTACATAATTATAAAGGAATTATTTGCAAGAACGATAAACTTTAAAAACACAGTTGATGTGTGCTTGCTTCTTGCAACAAAATTACAGCAAAGCACTATATTGCCACTAATTAAACCAGTTACATCTATATTTTTATATTAATTTTTGAATAAGCTGTGTCAAAAATAAAAATAAAACTTTTAAAAGAATGTTATGTCCTACTACATACTATAGAGTTATAATACTACAACAGCATTTTATATGCATTAGACATTAGATTTAAGATTAGAATCAGTCGTACGCCAGTCTACGTAAGAATTACAATAATTCAAGTGAACCAACAATGTAATATTAATCACGGCAATGAACACCATCATTGTGTGAATTATTAATTTCAAAACAATATCTAAGCATAAACAACTAAAAGACCATAAGGGAGTAGGATAGGATGCCTAAGCAGAAGAAAGCCCCAGGCTTCACACCTGAATACAAAGTGGTTGTTGTGGGGATTGGGGGTGTGGGGAAAACATCAATAACGAAACAGTTTATTCTTCAACATTTTGACGCCGACAATGCTTACAACCCCTGTGTTGAAGACACATACCGTAAACTAATGCTGGTTGATGGACAATCATCTCTTTTTGATGGTACTTATATGAAAATATTTTCAACCTTTTTTATGTACTATAGGTTGTAATAATTATTACTAACTGTGTTTTATGATGAAATTATCAATAAGACCTCAAGGGAGAATTAATATTTAAATAAACTGAACTCTGAACTTTCATAAAAAATATTTTTAAAATCCTGATGACAGTTCAAATCATTTCAGTTTTGGACACGTCTGGTCAAGAAGAATTCTCGGCGATGAGAGAGTACTACATGAAAAAAGGAGATGGGTTCCTACTCGTCTACAGTGTTACAGAGAAGCAGAGCTTCGAGAATATAATGGATTTCTACAACCAAATTCTACTAGTTAAGAAAATGTAAGCTTTCTACTAAATATCAAAGTTTCACTTGTTATTCAAAACATCTCACAATTTAATCAAAATATTGACCAAGATCCAATAATTATTAGCATTCAATTACTACAGACTTTTGATTAGACTAGACTATTTAACAATTTTATTTATGTTTAATATAGAGACTCTTGTCCCATGCTGTTGGTAGCAAATAAAGTTGATCTTGTGGATGCACGAGAATTCACCGAAAAACAAGGGAAGGAGTTGAGTACAAAATTAAACATTTCTTATATAGAAACGAGTGCAAAAACGTCTTTGAACGTCGAGTCTGCTTTCATTGAGGTAAGCTCACGCACTTTCAGATTTCACCGAAATGTTTTTTTATGGATATCTTTTGTCTGGCTATCATGCCATGGCATGAGTGGACCTAATATTATAATAAATTATTTCCTTTGTAATATCGTCTGTGAAGAACCAAAATTACCCATATCCATTTGTAGCTAAAAACAATATCCACTATCTACAAAAATATTGAGACATGTCTTGAAAGCATTTAATTAGAATATTTTGCACTTTTCAAAAACATGTAAATAGAGCATTTTGTACTTTACAAAAACATGTAAACAGAACATTTTACGCTTTTCAAAAACATGTAAATAGAACAGTTTTCAAAAACTCTGAATTAATATTTTACGCATGCGTTTCTCACTTTGTTTTTATGACATAGCTCATTTTGATTTAGGCTTAAATTGGATATGGGTCATTTTGGTTCTTCACAGACGATAGGTATTACCTTTCTGTACTATGCTTGCTTTTGATAATAATAATAAAAAAAAATGAAATTGGTATTTATAATTTCAGATCGCCCGCATCGTTAAAAGTTTTCGACAAGCCGAAGCCCGTATTGGGAAGTGTGAGAAAAAATGTGGTGTGACGTGAGGTAGCTCTTTATGTAGGTATTTAGGATGATCGTAATCTGACGTGGAGAATTTCAACATATCCATATATCTAGCAAAGATTTTACGGGAACAGTGATCGCTACATACAGATATTAATTCTAATGATATAGTTATATATGAAATTTCGAAACTGTTATAGAAAGTAATTATAGTTATTGTGTATTTATGCAAGTACATAATACGATGTCATGCCGATGCAAGTGTATGGAACATAGAAGATGGATGTAATATAATAATAATGAACTATGTTGTTGTGTTTAGCCATTTCTATATTAGTATTGCATTCTAGAATAGTGAGTAGTAATAGGTATATAATTGACTCTATAGCTGCATTATCAGTATTGTATTGTTAAGGGCTTCATTCCATTCTCTCAGTGGTAGTTTTAAAGATATATACAAATATTTGTAAATACTCTTTCAGAAAATAGTCTCAACTACAGTATTCCAGCCTACTTACCAAAGATTGTATTCAAGTAATTTACTGCTTTTGCTTGTAATTTTCTCAAATAATTTTTTTTATATAGTACACATTCGTAATTATTAGAAATAGAAAAATATAGCTTCGATTCTATAGATGTACCTGCAATCTGCATTATGTGACATGGTTGATTGACATAGTTATGTGCAATTCTGTAATTATTACACCGCTTCAAAAAAAACTGAAGATCTCTATCTACATATCAGCTTAAACTTATAGTATAAAAGCTTGTACAAATAACCTGTTGTTTCATAGCAGAACATCCACATCATTGCCAATCAGCAACATTCCAAACTTTTTTTCCTTTTCAATTTCAATCCAGAGGAATATCCTACACAGACGGAATCAGTACATAGTACACAGTGAAGTTTTTGTTAAGTTAAAAAACAGAAACAATGTCTATTAATAAGAAGACTAATAATGCTGGAGTGAGTGCTCAAGTTCTACCAGAATACAAAGTGGTCGTTGCGGGGAGTGGAGGTGTGGGGAAAACAGCTTTAATAATTCAATTCATTTCCAAATATTTTACAAACGGCCATAACCCTGTTCCTGGAGACAGATATGTAAAACAAATGGAAGTTGATGGCCAACTATCGCTTTTTGATGGTATGTGTGGATTTTCTACTTTAAGTCGATCTCAGTCAGTTAATTGGAGAAATCAACTCAATAACTCTACTGAATAAATTCGTATGTCAGTAGCAATCAGTCTTAGCTAACAATTGTAATGATGATACCTTTATACAATTTTAACGAACTATCTACAGTTGTGGACACTGCTGGCCAAGAAGATCACTCAGTAATGAGGGAGTATTACATGACAAGAGGAGATGGATTCTTAGTGGTGTACAGTGTAACGGACAAACAGAGTTTTGACGATTTAAGAAATTTTTACACCGAGATTTTACGGTTCAAGAAAAGGTAACATAAGTCAAAATTAAGTAAACGACATTTTTAATAACCGCAATTGTAAAAACATTTCTTTAGAATTAGTTTTTCGAATTTTTCACTAGTTTATACTGATATATGTGATATTACTATTTTCTTAATATTGTATAATCAAAGGGATGCTTGTCCAATGATGTTGGTGGCAAATAAAGTCGATCTCGTAAATTTACGAGAGGTGACGGAGGAGGAAGGAAAACAATTAAGTGTCAAATTAAAAATTCCATATATTGAAATGAGTGTAAAAGATCCACCTGTAAATGTTGACTCTGCTTTCCGTAAGGTAACGTTCAAATTACAATCGCCAAAAAATATAGAAGCTATAAAAGTTATTCTTTGCTATCGTTTAAGTTTACGTACTATATACTCAGTCAATTTCAGTTTTGTGGAAAATTTGGATTTTGATTATACTTTGTATTATATAATATATTATTTGCATTTCCAATTTCCAGATTGCTCGCATTATCCAAAGCTTCCGCGAAACCGAGGCTGAACTAAGGAAGCGAGAGGAGAAAAAATGTGATTTGATGTGACGTAGCTCTTTACATCACATTATAAAGTCATGATCTCTGACACGAAGAATCTCAAAAGACATTTGCAATAATTTGCATACATAGATGTGACGGAATGAACTTAGCGTTTTCTAAATATAATAATAGTCTATATTTATGAAATCGTAAAAATTAACATATTAGCTATTAGATATGCATAGTCATATTTATGTAACTATATGTTGTGGTTGTGACTTGTGACAATTCCATACATGCTTGGAATTATTATTAATACAGTACAGTGTCTGTGTAAGTATATGTAATGTAATATAATGGAGTATCAACTGTATTTAGATATTTACATATATATATAATGATGATGTTGCTACTATACATTATTCATTACTATAGCATTGTATTGTTAATGTCTTCAATCAACTTAAAAATGTAAAAAAATGTTGTATGTAAAAATATTTCGAATTTATAATCTCTCAGAAAATGCGACCTAAGACTATATTTAAGTAAGTACTATAATCCTAAACCAAATTAATCCATATTTTGTTTTTGTTGTAAGCATTTCTTTCTCTCTCAACTATTTTACTGTATTATAGAAATATAGAAAACAGCTCGTTATACTATTAAGTAGCTGTCGCATGAAGTATTATCAATGTAGTTATATGATATGGCACTATGGCACTATAGTTTATATATAACGATTGAAAAAAAAAGTAATTCAAATGACTCTGTTGTTTCTAGAAGATAATCAGCAGGAGATTGAAGATATCAGTTTCAGTCTTGCAGATTGTGCAGAATCCATTAAGGAACTAATAAAAATAAATAGTGAAGTTCAATTTTGTCAAATATAATATTTTGAAGTTACAACAGTAGCCGATGTCGAAGGACACGAAGAAGAGAGACCGATCGGTGTTTAAAGCGATCATTATATGGGGGTTGAAGAGATGGGGGAAAAGATCATTAATGAATCAGTTTATTCTTAAATATTTTATCGACTTCGGCGGCTTTTTACGATGCTGTTATTGCAGATGCGGAAATAATATAACAATAGAGAGTGAAGGACAACAAATGGATTTTTATGGTAATCGTCATCCTAACACGTTTTACTAAAATTTCAAATACAAAACATTCAACTAACAACATGTTACGCTTTTCAGAAATGCGTAATTCAAATTTTTTTGCACGAATTACAAAAAAAAGAAATCGTAGCTTTAAGATTAGTCGACAATTCGTCTAATACTTTGCAATTTAAAATAAGTCTAATATTTTGTTGTTTCATTTTTCACTTTCCTCCCGCATTAAAGGTCATAAAATACAGAGTATGCCAGCATGTGTATCGTTAAAAAGAACAATGCATCAGAAAAACAAACATGGATTTCTGCTATAGTCTGCCACAGTGTAACAAACAAAGTTTATTTTTTGTTTTGGTGGTAATGTAATTAATAAAGTATGACTTAAGTTAAATTCGGCTTTGTACTAATATAATGTTATATATATTTTTTCCTAATTACGTAGAAACTCTTGCCGAATGCTTTTGGTGGCAAATACAGTTGATCTTGTAGATGTTACAGAACAGAATGTTAGAGAAGGTGCAGAGAAGGAATGAATGAAGGAGAAATTAAGTGTCAAATTAAATATTCCATAAGTGAAAACGAGTGGAAAAACCTCGTTGAACTTTGAGTCAGCTTTCCTTGAGGTATGTAACTTCAAATCCAAAATCCAACAATCATTTTTCGAATAACATGTACTTAGTGCAGACTCAGAATTATTTTTTTCTTACAGGTACACAAAACCTCTGTAAGCACAAAAAAAGCACTTGTCTCAGTGAATGACATAGTGCCAAAGAAATCCTTAAAATTATTCTCATAATAATGCAGTTGTCTATTTTTGAAATTTTGTAAAATTGCCCAATTCTATAGGATTACATCTGTAAAAATGCAGCAAACACAGTTATGTAGTTGACTAAATTGTTTTATGATTTGAATTGATTTTATCTATACAATTTCAGATGGCCCACATTATTCGAAATCTCCAAAACTGTCTCAAATTCCCGGAGCGGACGACGACAGTTGAAAACGCAAGAAAAACTGTACACCGGAATGTGATGTAGCTCTGTAACGCTGAAATCTTCCATAAACTTAGTTAATTTTCTAATTCAAAATTAAAATGTATGCATCTATATTATAGCAGTAGAGTTATAATTTCAAAAAATGTCCGAATATATACCGGTTGTATTCATAGTAACAATTCAGTTTAGTTTTAGTTGTAGCGTATAGCTTACTAGATAATATGTTATACATATAGTAGCCTATGGTTGTCAGTAGGATGCTTTTATTTTATATCACCACTATACTATACTATAATTGCCAGAATATCATAGTCATATACTAGTACAGGATGACTTGGAGATTTCGCTTTTGTACACGTGGCCAAGGAAGAACTTATTAAAGTAGATATTTTTACGAATTGATCAGATCTTCTTTCCTCACACTACTTCTCAAACGAGATAAACACTGGAAATCCTTGAAAAATAAGTAATTGTAGAAAAAAAATGATAGTTTGTATTCGACTGATATAATTACGCATTAATAAGGGGAGTAATTTATTACAGGAGTAAATGCAGATTATAAAAATGAAATGTAATTATATAGCAATTAGAAAAATGAAGAAGAAATGTTAAAAAAATACTGATATCTCTTTTGTAAGCATGACAGCAAGATCAAACCTTCAATGCAATAATAAATTGTTGTTAGTACATTACATAATAATAATTAGCATTTGTTCATAGCGGGAGAGCACTCAGCCAGCACTGCATTGCGACATTCCAATGCCACGATCGTAATATTAAATGTACCTGCTGCTGTATTAAAAAAATTAATAAAGTCTGTGTATCTGTATGTGCCACTAAAAATATTCAAAATGTTGCAATAATTTTGTTTTAGGAGCTTCTGTTATGCACACGACCACTACCTCATGTGAAAGGTAGAGAACTATAGAAATGTAATTATAAAATGGGGCACAGCTGTCACCAAATACTTCGTACAGTTCTTTTAAAATTACATCCAAATGACAGGTGGCAAAAGTTTTTATTGCCTAGCATAATAAATTGCACTGCATCATAGTCTTATGATTATGATTTTAATTATTATTATTACTATGGCTTTTAGGGCTACACTACAATACGTATTCTCTTAATTTAGCAGTTTCATAAACTTGGACCCTGAATTCCTGAAAATAATAAACCAAATCCAAAAAAGAAAGAAACAAGCAGAGAAAGTCTATGGGAACACGTCCATCATAACGACTTTATTACATTGTAGCTTCGGCTTCGCAATTCATAACACAGTAAAGTCAGTGACCTATCCGTGCGAATATATAATTATTTAATAGATTACATATTACACAGTGCCTTTTTTTACAACTGCCTTTATAATATATTTAAGAGTTATGTATTAACATTTCGACTACAAACGAATTACCTTTATTCTTTTGACTTCCTGAATATAGCTATTTCAGCAGGTAATAATAGATTTATTTTTTTATGTTCTCAGTGTTCGCCATGCTCTTGTCGACTTTCTACATACTGTCTTCTTTCCTCTTTTAATTTTGCAATTTTTTGCTTGCGTTCTTTACGGATCAAAAGACGCTGTTCCCGCTCGTATTCCTTCCGGCTGATGGTGTAACTGAATTATAAAGGAAATATTACTGTAATTATGCATGCACAGATAGATACATGGTGGTAGATTGCTTACACGCTTTAACTAATAAATAGTGAACAATAAAGCAGCACAATAGTTTCCACTAGACCAAGAGTTCAAGTTCAAATGAACTTTTTCAAAAGTATACAGTTACAAATTTGATAAAAGAATAAAGAAATTAAAAACTTACTCATCAACCATACATTCCTCCCATTCGTGTCTTTCATGGGCACATTTATACACAAACGGATATACACTCCTGGAACAAGCTTTAAACTGGATAAATTTATGGGCACAAAAATCCCGATGACTGTGTGGAATTTTTGATGCCTGCAACTCAGCTTTCGTAGCAATCATCACTAAATTCACAAAAATACATTTTTAGTTAAACTTGTAAGATTCCAAAATCTTGAGCCCACAAATAGAGTATACATTTATCCAATTTATCGGGCAACCGAGACCCTAACCGCAATAATATGTAATAATAATTTCATTTGGTTTCAGTTCATACAATCAACTACATAACATAACCCTTGTTGATTGTTGATACTTAATACCATTAAAGGCATTTATAAATTTTCTTGTAATAATGCACATTACGCTGCATACTATTCAAGTGAAAATAGAAATAGGAACATCTTTCATTATTAGAATTCATTTCATGTAAAACTATTTTGAGTTATTTTAATCAGTACTGTGCTTACAAAGCTAAATAAATAACTCAACTTATTCGAGTTACATTGAATGTATTATTTAAGTCGTAATCATTCGTGTGATGCCCATATTTAAGTTTGATGTTAATATATCTACTGACTTGTGACTGTGAACGTACATATAGAATGGTTTATAATTATTGGGTTTAAATGAAACTTAATTATAGCTTAGCCAAAATTACATTACAACTAGTCTTGAACCAACCAAAGGGGAAAGATAACCAGTTAACTTAAATTCAACCTGTTGATATTTAGCCATAACCTACAGTTTCCAACCCCATGAACGATACAATTTTTATACACTTTTTTACAGTAATGGCAAAGGCATATATTTTTAAATAAGTAACAACTGAATGTGAATGTTCAATCATGTCAATTATGAATTAATTATGAAATAGTTTTACCTCTCTCTTTACGAGTTTTTCCTTCTTCTTCGAAACCGTATTGCTCCGGGAAAGTTGGGTCATTTTCATAATCAGGAATCGTTTTCGATGGGTACTGAAAATTATGTGCATGAACTTGACCCATTTTGGATTTCGGAGTACTTTAAAATTACAAACTAAATAAAATTATGTTTTCTACAAGGCAAAACTCGAACTCGTATTGAGTGTGTGCTCCGAGGCAATGGTCTGAAAAGTGTACAGCAGTTGGCGACGTAGATTCAGGAACGATTCGCTACTAGGGCATGAAAGCTTTTCACTTGGTTGGCTGCAGTAAGTTGTAACATGTAAGTGTGTTTTGTTTTTTACAGTGTACTTACACAAAAGTCACATTAGATGCTTTAGTTCAGGTAATCAAATGTGGCAGCTAGCAAGGATAAAGTTTCCATGCAAACATATTGGAACTTTATCCTTGGTAGCTGCCACTTTCGGTTAATCAAAAAACAGTTTCACTTACAGCGAATTATTAAACAAATCTTAAAGCTATAATTTTACGCAAGTAGGGGCTTATGAGAATTATCATTAATATTGTCTGCCAAGAACCAAAATGACCCATATCCATTTGTACCTAAAAACAATATCCACTATCTACAAAAATATTGAAGCATGTCTTAAAAGCATTTAAATAAAACATTTTGAAAAACATGTAAATAGAACATTTTACACTTTTGAAAAACATGTAAATAGAACATTTTACACTTTTCAAAAACATGTAAATAGAGCATTTTACGCTTTTCAAAAACTCCTAATTAACATTTTACGCATGTTTCTTATTTTGTTTTTATGGCATAGCTCGATTTGATTCTAGCTTAAATTGGATATGGGTAATTTTGGTTCTTCATGACATACGATGTAAAACCTATTTTATTAGAAAAACTATATAGAAACCCATTAAAAGCATATTAATGTGAATTCAACTTAACTGAAAACAAGAGTTTCATTTGTTTAAAGATATTTATTAGATGAATTGTATTAGGTATTTGTGCTCAAATGGGGTACGCTACACAGTATAGTTATGTACTATTTTTCCTGAGAAATAATTTAGACAACATTAGGAGTAGTATATTAAAGATTGCCTTTTATTCCGACCTTAAAATCACCAAACTTATTCCATCTCACCGCAGAACTTTATCCGGAAAATGAATTCCTGGAAATAATTCCCCATAAAAAATCTCATCAAATATGATAGTAGGAAATAATGGGAAATAGGACCTCGAGAATAGAAACATCATTGATATTTAGCATAATATTATAGGTTTGTAGTACTTATGTAGATTTATGTAATATTTACTTAAGTTTGCATTACATTGTATACGTTTCAATACAATAAGCTGCGTCTCTGCAATAAATGTTGCTTTCAATATTTTCGTGCCTCCCGAAATATTTTTTCTACTTTAATATCTGTGAGTTTTTTTGTCAGGCAATTGACAGGACAGATAGTCAAAAATCACTTCAAAACTAAATAGTATAATTATTAATGGTATTTAATATTATAATTTATTTTACAAAAATTACTACTCTTTAGGTTATTAAGTAATAGATAAATAATTATACACATTATACAGTAATATAGTCATATATAGTACTTTTCATGGTATTAGGTCATTGGTCGTAGTTACAATTTTCGTAGTTAATAGAAAACATATTAACTTATCATGGAGTTACACTGCGTGGTAGCTATACAAAATTTACATTAATCGTAGTTTATCCCAATTACGATATTGCATTGTATATGCACAAATAAAAGTGGTATTAAAATATTTAGTATTTTGTGAGTTTAGTCTTGACCATATGGACACCGATTTATTTTGTAGATGGTATAGTGATCGATCATCTCGAACTGCTTAACCAAGACTAAACCCTTTGGCAACTGACAACAACAACAACACACTTTTCGGGTAAGGCCATCCTGGGCCGACCCAATCGAAGTTAAAACTGTAAACTTAACCCCTAATTTAACTGTATAGAACTAAATCAAAACCATGCAGGACGACCCATCCAAGGAAACAGAATCAAGCCGTTGCACACAACAAATATCTTCAATATTTTTAAAACCACTTTTCTGTAATTTATACCACGATTAATGTTGCTGCGATCAATTTGACTACCATTACAATAACTATTTTACAAGTTATATTATATATTTAATAATTTATTTAACAAGTTTTTAAAAGATATGAATAGAAATCATTTCTTCTTTTTCCGCAGTTTACGACGTTTTAATATCATTTCATAAAGTACTTCCACACCTTCATCCAGGCCTTCCCCTGTGGAACATAAAATACAAAATTAGTGTAAGCAACGATCGGAAATAAATAAATAAACAGGGCCGGATATAGCGGCCAGCGCAGGCAGCCTCAGCTGCTTAAATTTTCAAAACACATGTAAATGGAACATTGTGCAATTTTAAAAAATATGTAAAAAGTATATTTTGACTTTTTAAAAACATGTAAATAAAATTTTTTGTGCATTTCAAAAACATGCTAATAAAAAATTTAACATTTTTCTCAAAACATGTAAATAAAAATTTTTGCACTTTTCTGAATCAAGTAGAAAGAACATTTTTCACTTTTCTAAAACATGTAAACAAAATTTTGCTTTACTAAAGAAAGGCATCAATAAAATCAAAATGGCGGTTTTTGAATGGAAAAAAATTGCTGCCTAAAACCAATTTATTCGTCCGACCCTGTAAATACATCAGAAAATAGGATACAATTATTAAGCAACTAGAGACAACTAACCTGTTATAGCACAAGCAGGTTGAACGTGATACAAGGTATTATGAAGATGTTCTCGTAATTGTAAAATAGATTCTAGCTCATGCGGTTCTTTCGAACCAGGAAGGTCTTGCTTGTTGGCGAGCAGAAGAAGTGGAACACCAAGATTATCATTTGACCGAACTGTGCGTATAAGTTCCATCTTTGCCTCTTCAAAGCGTTCCTCGTCCAAAGAATCTAGTACAAAAATTATTCCGTCTGTGTGTCTTGTGTACGACTTCCAAAGTGGACGAAGTTTTTCCTTCAAAAAAACAAACAAAGATTTTAACATTAACTTTGTCACACTATGATCAGCTAAGTTGACAAGAATAAAACCGTGCATAATATAATAAGCCAATAATTCTTTTTTAAATACTCCCAAAGTAAGTATATACTGTATAGAAACATACTCCAAGCAGGAATATTTGTACTTTTGATATATCTGAAAACACGTGGGAGTCGTGGGAGTACTATAACTACTGCATTCCCATAATTACAAAAATTCAAATACGAACTACATTCACTCCAAATGCCAAAAAGCCCAGGAGCATCAGCTGTGTTTTGTAATCTAGATATAATTTATTTAATTTATTCAATTAATTGTACCTGACCACCAACATCCCAAACAATAAATGTGACTCCTTTCGATCTGCCTTTAGAACCTCTTATTCGTTCGCAATTAAAACCTATTGTTGGGACCTGTTCAACAGAAAAAAAAATCTGTTTTCTTCATTTGAATCTAGAAGCTTTTATATAATTTCAAAAACATTTAGATAAACTGAAACTAAGCATACCGTATTGAGATAGGAATCTAGTTTGAGTCTATATAAGGCTGTAGTTTTTCCCGCGGAGTCAAGTCCGACCATAACAACGTGGTGTGGGCTCTAAATAAATCACAATATATTATGAATCTCATTTAAAAAATATTGTGAACGTTGAATATGCATACAATTATTATTATACGTTATGTTTGTATAGACCATGTTGTTGACTGTCAATGATATCATATGATTACAGAATTAAACGAAGTTATAAATAACTTACTTGAGTGCCTGGTAAAGCTTCCAAAAATGAATTCCCACCTTTAGTTAGATTAGCTCCCATTTGTTTAATACTCCTAAAGTAAAACAAAGTTAAAATGTAATAACACGTCGCATGAGCGAGAATTATCGTCGTCAGCATTATGTAGGATTAGAACCACATCTAATGAAAATCCCCAATGAAAATAAAAAACATGAATATGCATATAAGTGCTTATTTATAGCTAAAAATAATTACTTACGCTTGAAAGAATAATACTGTGCACTCAAAGAAATTCCTACTCAAATTTACTCTTCTTCGAATTCATTTCTGTAGATTTTACAAAACTGCCGGGAACAATTTAGCAGCACAGTTAACATTGATGGGGAAGTATATTTAAAGTTTATGAACAGCCACCATTCATAGAACTGTCTTGATCAATTCATCCAGTTTTCAGTTTTGAGAATCTGTAAATTGTAAAAATACAGAAGTTAAGACCAAACCAATTGAAACAGTTGAAATTATGAATTATGGAATATATATAAACATCATAATAAATACTGGGAAATTGAGAGTACGTTATAGTGACCGAAAAAATCAGAACATTTTATTCATTTCACCTCCCACGAACACTGGATAAGAAAAGCATACGTATGTACGTAACAACTAAGCGAATTCAAAATTTGAGAATGCTAAATATTATAAAAAAATAGAAAACTTCGCAAACTGTTTCGCGATGATTAAAGCCAAACCTTAGCAGAATTAGCTGTTCAATTAAATAACATGCTACCAACAGGCAACAGACAAGCTGTATAATTTTATAGGAAACGAAGAAAATTTAAATTTACCAAATGAACAATCCCATATGACAGATTACGGATGAGATGACCAAGGTATGTCAAATAATTTGATGTCAATACATTTCACGATTGATTGAGACTGTAAAGAAAAGTAACAATATTATAAATGTGATTAGTTAAGACAGTATTGAGTTTTTATGAAAATTCACTTTACTTTGCCGTCAGCAGCTTCAAATATTACCTAGGTACCATAGCCCATCCATAACTACTATAATTTTTAATAACAAACACTTTTTTGAGCAGATAAACATCTGTATACAGATGCTAAATGAAATTTTATGCCCCCCCCCCCCCTCCTCCTTCCGACCCCATCCATCAATTACAGTAACCACTAACCTATCTTCAAACTTAACAGAACATGAACGCATTATTGAATTACACCAAAACGTTCTTCAAAGAATAAAAAGGAACTTACTGTTGACTATTTGGAAACACTATTTGTTACTAAATGGAAGAAAGGATACCAAGTAGTAAATAATTCGCGTTGTTGCAAATGCACAAAAATGTTTAGCATAAATCTGCTCCATCCAAATCCAAATCGAACTCTGCCAACAGATTACAGATTACAGACAGCCGATTTTTTTTTACAAGCGATATAAAACAAACACTTTCCTACAGACACAGACCCATTGGTTTCACAGCTTGGTTACTACTTAACAACAATAACAGCTTATACTTAATAGGAAATACAGAGTTCACAGTTCGGTTGATAAGAGACAATAGGAAATTGTGGAAATCCTTATATTTTAATTATACGTGACCAGCTAGGCACATAATTCATAGTATTCCCAATTATTCTGAATCTCTTTAATACTGCCATTAACAACCCAAACAATCAACAAGACTTTTACTATTGAATGAAAACAAAAACAGTCCAGAGTTTGAGCTTAGGAATGTATGTGTCACACGTAGATGTGGATGATAGACCCCTACATTAAAGGTGAATTGTGAATTGTTTCGTCTATACTATAGACGACTATGTATATGTATGCGTGGGGAATATAAGTGTACACTGATCATAAAATATAAGCTATTCAAGAGTGAGTGTGCAAGGTGTAAGTAATGTCAAAACCCGTATCCCATTTCCGTTAACGTTGGAACTGCTTCCACATAAAATAAAGAACTAACCTGTAAACATGTTGACTTGATTCCTCGGGAAATCAAAAGCGTTGACGAAAATAGCTTCCAATTGCACGATCTTTGAGCTGTTATCTAAAAAGTGATCTCTAGGGTTTTCAAAATTTGGTAATTTAAAATTTTTCCAAAATATTTTTGGAATTTCTTATTTTTTGCTGTTCAATAAAACTTTTAGTGTTTTCAAAAATTCTAAAATGATCAAATTTTGAAAAACTCGGAATTTTTAGTTAATACGTGAAAGATCACTCAATTAAATCCAATGACAACTGTGGAAGTTACAGAGCCGCAAAAATTGAAAAAAAAATCGATTTTTTTTGTAAACTTTGTAGAAGAGTAACCATATTTTTTGAAATGGGGTTTTAATCTTAAAATTAGGAGTTTTTGAAAAACCTAAAATGTCCTATTTACATGTTTTTGAAAAGTGCAAAATGTTCTAATTCCATGTTTTTAAAAAGGTGCAAAATGTTTTAATTCTATGTGTTCGAAAAGTGTAAAATGTTGTAGTTATATATTTATGAAAAGTGCAAAATGTTCTATTTTAAATGCTTTCAAGACATATTTGTATCTTTTTGTAGATAGTTGATGTTGATATGCATTCACCGCTCTTCGACATTGATCGCAAAAGCCGACATTCACCGTATCTAAAAACGTGGAAAATACCTAAGACCAATTTTCGGAGACATTTTTTTTATCCATAGAGCTGTCTTGGAATGGAATAAATTACCTAGTGATGTAAAATGCGAAGTAAAAGAAGTAAACGCTTTTAAGAATAAACTTGACAAGTTTAAGGGATGGAATTTTAGCAAAGTTTGATATTCCTTAGTTTCTCAGTGAATGTAGTTCTCCGAACTAAAGTGACAACCGGGCCTACACGAGACAAAGTCTCAAATCTGTCAAAGGATTCTTCCCGGGAAACATTTATTATTATTATTTTTTAGTTAAAAATGGATATGGATCATTTTGGTTCTTCAAAATTTTGGGAATTATCATCGTTCACATGTAGGCACTGCGCCGTACACCAGTGTATGAAGATATTTGTATCTAAAACTAGTAATACCAGGCTATGGTAATACTGATTCATAGATCCGAACTCTTTCATTTGCTTTCAGGAAGTGTAAATGTCTTCAATTGGTAGCTTGACACCATTAGTACCTGCAATCTCTGTTGTATCTGAAACTTCTTTTGAGCATCTTGAGTAATAGAAGTGTTTTGGTATGTGCAGGTAAAGGCTAAAAATATAAGCAGTGAGATGCACTATTTGAGAGCCCCACCTCGCGTTGAAAAGCCTTACCATGACTTTACTAGGTTAGTAAGATTCTTTTTTCTCCGTGTACCCACTTATACGTGCATAGATTTGGACGGGGACGAGCCCTTGAGGTCAGGTGCGTAAACATTCTCTTGCTTCAAGCCATTTCCGTCGTCCGTCGTTCTTGGTGGATGGTGGAGATGTACTATTACGGAGCTTTGGTCATAAATTAGGTCCTGGTTCTGTTCGGTTGTCCGTCGTTCAGTTGTTTCTTTGCTCCCTAAACCATGGCGTACTGGCAGTGTACGTGTGTAAAATATGAAAATAGGCGTTCGGTTTATTACATGCTGTTATCCTCATGTTCTCTCTCTCTCCCTTGTTCTTCATCTCCACCCGAGAAGATGTAGTTCGTGTAGCGCTCTAAACCTCATCTCATCCCATCTTCATCGCATCTTTCAACTATACTACAGTAAGTCCTGACGTAGAGTAGCACTCACTGACTAGTGAGATGGGATGGGGTTTGACTTTTGGACTGTTGGACCTTTTTTTTAACACTAAGCAGATCTTCTCAGCTGTGCTTGTCACTTGTTCGTTTGTTCACTTGTCTGTTGCCGTTGCCGTTGCCCTCGCAGGTCTCTCGTCTCTCGAATCTCGATGAAAAAAAAAGCAATACAAAGAACAGGTGTTTTATACTGTATTTTGTCTATGTAATTT
This sequence comes from Dicyrtomina minuta, assembly GCA_949802685.1. NCBI lineage: Eukaryota > Metazoa > Arthropoda > Collembola > Symphypleona > Dicyrtomidae > Dicyrtomina > Dicyrtomina minuta. Next base: position 49,789,683 of record OX461808.1, read on the forward strand.
CCTACCTACGCTGTCATCTGTTAAGCATTAAGGAGATGTGTTAGGATTAGCGTGGAGTATGGAGTCTACTATTCAATATAGTACTGGATTTTCTCATGTAAATTAATTATGTATAAGTTGTGTATTTTACTCTTGGGCTTTCCCAGTTCCCAGCCAGCGTGTATTAACAATGGTATAAGTAAGTTGTCGGACGAAGACGAAAATGGGATTTGTAACGTGTAGGTTTTCCAATTCTTTTGCATGCAGGTCTATACATTCTTTGTATGTAAGCTTTGAGCTTTAGTTCAGATACATTTAAGGGACCTTCCATAAATGATGTCATTGATAGGGTCAGATGGTCTTGTCAGGTATTGATGACGTACCATGTTAAAGACAGCCGTTTATACAATGTTGAAGTGATGGGCCCTAAAAGAGTGATAATTTTGGTGATATCATTTATGGACCATCAGTTAATTAACGATAACAGAAAATCATTCAATTAAAGTTGTTTTCCAGTGATGGACCGCAATTTGTACCGCTCGTGACCTTAAGATTTATAAGGGCTCCAAGATTGACAGGTCACGCAATCTGTATTTTGTGCCGCTAGTTGCGATGGTTGTCAGATGTTCGATAAGTAATGCCCCAAACAGTAAGTAATGTCCGGTATGAAGTTCATCCGGAAATAGGCATTTGAAATCTGGAATTTACCCTTTTAATTTTAATCTTTTAGCGAATTTCATTCGTTTAACATAGTAAATAATTCAGTATGATGTGCTCTAGAATAATATTGATATAGACGAAATAAAACTCATTTTTCCATTGTGAAACTGTAGGTAAAACGTCGGCTTTTTCTTTTAATTACAGATGCAGATCGTCTATATTTGGTAATCATGCTCTACGATCTATGATAATATGTATATACACACGCGGTTTTGCTTTCATAACCTACTAGTAAAAATGACACATCATCAATGGCTGTCTCCTCCAGCAGTCACCGTCACCGCAGACAGGACCTAACCTTCATGAAAATTTGAGGTTTTTCGAGTTCGAGTTTCCACGCTGATGAGATGAAAGGCAATGAAAGCTCACTGAGTTTTTACTAATTCTAATTTTCAGAAGGCAATCTCCGAATCCGAAATCCGAATATATACATCTAGACCTACATTATACTATTGCTTTTTAATTGGGCTCTAACTACATATTTAAAAACTTGGTCATCCGAATCGGTTCTAAACTTACAAGTATAGAGTGCGGTTTTCAGCTCATTCCATTTTACTTACTAAAAAATTAGTACTTATCTCAAATGTTAATGTACACGATTTGAATGAAGTTGAATGGCTGGCTGCCACAAAAGTTAAAACTTTGTGAGCATTATGTATTTAAAACATAATTAATTATTAGTATACTTTAGTTGTTGAAAATTGCATGTATTTCTGGTAATAGCAGCAGCCTTTTCATCTTTCTAAGTTGTGATCAACAGAATTTTTTATACACTGCATAAATATAGCGGACGTTTAAGTTAAAGTGCCTTTTACGCATTTACCGAAACCGAGATGATGAAAACTGTATTTGACTGCAGTGTTAAATATTACAAAAATGTGCATATTTTTATGTAATTATTTTTGCCAGTGCCGGTCCTCGTCCTCATCATTGCACTCTGTAAAAACTTTGGCAAGTAATAAAAATTGATCTTGTATGAAAAAACTCACATTTTTTTACGAATTACTCAAAACCACATTTTATTCAGTTATTTTTTTTTTGTAGCTTACAATAAGTTTTTTTGCTGTTGATTTGATACTGTAAGTATAGATGATTAATAATAATTTAACCTGTATTAGTATACTAATGCAAGTGAATCACTTTCCCGTTCCATTTAACCATACTAATAATAATAATAATAATTAACAATGTAACGCATACGCTTCTTCGGTCGGTTCAAGTTGAATGGGATGGAAAATATTGCATCACTCTGACCGTTCTTTTATCGAATTGATCTCAATGCTCGAGATCAGATCAAAAGGGCTGTGGTGGTGGCTTTGTTTCTGGATGTATGATAATAATTATTATATAATTATATGGTTCGTTCTGGTAGCCGGTAGCGGGTGGCGGTGGGTCGCGGTATAGTGAATGAGTGGAGATGCAGGTATTTAGTATAGAATTTAAAATTGTAGCAGCTTCACGAATTTTTACATGTTACATAATTAATTATTTTTAAAGTCTGAGGTACATCTATAATTAATATACAGTTACAGTTATTTTGTACGAGTTTACAAACATGTCACTCGTGAGATGTGGTAGTAGTATAGTTAGAGTAGTAGTATATTTTATGTAATAGCTATATATATGTAGTTGTAAGATATATAAGGTATAATAGCATGCGTTCGTGTGTATATAAGGTAATAACAACAGAAAAAAAAATTTGGATTTTTTTTCTTTCTTAATATTTTTATATTTACAGAAATATCATCATCAGTATATCAGTGTATAGTATTAATTAACAGAACAACTAGTTTCATTTGTCTAGTTAAAAGTTAATTAATCCATGAGTTTTTTTCTCTTTTATGTAAGGTAACTAATTAAAGTTTCTTTGGTTTTCTAGTTGTTGAACTGTCTCCACAGAAAATTCACATTATGACTGTGACTCATCTAGAGAAGTACCTACGGACCTACCTATACCTATATAATAATGACCTACAGCGTATATCCGTTTAATAGGGAAAGGGGCTGGATCTGGAATTATTACAAGGAGTGACTTTTTTTTTACTTACAACTTACAATCTAATTTTTGCGGGTTTTCTTTTTTATAATATTAGTAACAATTTATAATGTAGACGCTGTACATAATTATACATTTTTTGTTTTTTTTGTGTCTGTGTGTGTGTGTCGATTTTCTCGATTTTAAAATGACGAACGTTGTCCAAAACGAAATACAAAAAAGCAATATGTTTCAGACTAGTAGTTAAAGTACAATGAAATTACATAACATAATATTAAATATTTTTTTTTGTTTTTTTTTATAATAAAATTGTTTTTTAAAAACTAAACAGTGACACCCACGGATTTCAGTTCTGAGAAAACTTCGGTGAAAAACGCAGGTTCGGCGTTGATTCTCAACATATCACGGGACATGCGAGAGACAATGTTGAGACATCTGAAAAAATAATTCATGAAAGTGTCAATTAATGTTTTCGAAATTTTTCTGAAGCTATACCTTCAAAATTGGGCTATCCGATTCACTAGTCAGTTAATGCTTTTAGGGATCGTCCATAAATGACGTCACGGGTAAGGCCAATTGGGTCTACACCGCATGTTAAAGATAGGCATATAATTATGCTGGTGACATAGGGTCCTAGAAATCGGGATACTTTGATAACATCATCTATGGACGACCCCTAAGGCATTGTTTCTAAGCAACGTTTTTTTTTCAAGATGGCTGCTGTCACCATTTTTGAGCCCTTACAGAAATCTTTTCTGGAAGCAACGGCCATCCCATATGTATTGCAGACAGTTGCTGTTCATAAATGTGTTAATATTTGTTAATTTTGTTTTAGTTGATGTGTTTTACCTGTCCCAAAATTTGTCTCGGTTGTCATCCACGAGGAATGGTTTCAGCGGGTAGGAGATTTCGTTGCCCATGTATGAATACGAAAGGTAAAGACATGTGAGGACGTATCCATGTAAATCTCTCTCGTGCTCCAGACAGTCCCACAGGAGTTTCTTTGGCTCTAAGGGAAGATTGCCGTTGTCCAGGAGTGACTCATTACCATTTGTGATAATACTATTATTATTGGTCGGGGTGGTGGCGCCACTTTCGCGATTGCCATTCGTCGATTTAGATCTCGTATCCTTGGCTGGACTGCTTGTGGGGGACGGCCCAAACCACACGCCTTCTCGTATTAGCAAATAAACGAAAACAATATTGGCGGGATTTATGAATCCAACGTCCTGATGAAAAAAAAACGTTTTTAATTAGTACAAGATTATTTACTTGAATTTTTGTTTTACTAATTAACATCGTTGTTTAAAAACCGGTTTACTCATCGTACGTAAAATCCTACATGACATAAATGAGATTTGCACACTCAGTACAGAAAATTTTTCGAGGGGTCAAATCGACTTAAGCTGTGGTAGCATGGTGTAGCAAATGGAGCGACATAACACCTGTGTGAAAGAATGGGTCCCTGGAAGGTATGTAAGTAGCTACTTACATTTCCCATTTTTGCTCCAAATTGTCTAAACATTCCCGTAGTAGACATCAATCACACACCCTAAAAATAGAGCTCCTGACAATGGCTTTCTCAACTTAATACTATGATGATGATATAGGGAATCATTTTGTGAAAAGAAAACAAAGCGGGCTGTCATTATTATGAAGAACGCGAAAAGGATGGGAAATGGGATGACGTGCATAAAAGTGCGCTATATGCGAGCGAGTGATACGCTTTAAACTTTCAACAATACATAATTAATGGGACAAACTCAGAAACTCATAGAACGAGAACAAACCTCTCCGCGACTCTCACTCGAGTCTCTCTGTGTATCCGTGAACACGCCAGGATTTAGAGAATGGGCAAAGTTTTTATTTCTGTTTAAAAATAGACAACAACAAAACAACACAGAACCTTCGAGACGGACATCTCTCTCTCTCTGTATAAATAAGGAATATCTGCGAGTTCTGAATTCTGAGCCACATTATTTATTCAAGATACACATCCATAAATGCCAAGGAACCACACGTCCAATGAAGTGGAAGTCGAAGCGACCCCTCTGCAAGAACACAAGTATGATATGTATTTACCCAGAAGGTAGGTACCTACATATTTTCTTGACGATGCAAAACAAATATACCACAGACACAGACACACATATGGGCTGAAATTGTAGGGCAATTTAGTACTTGATATCAAATTCAGTTAAGTACTTACTCCACTAAAGTTTGGGCCCGTAATACCGCGCGCGGAGCTTATATTATACCCCAGCGATAATTTTTTGATAATGTCTCACTCACGTCTAACCTAACTAAGCAAGTAAAGGTCTAGAAGAACTTCTACTGTATGTCTACTTAGGTACTCTTCTACCAAACTTCTGTAGCGGAAATTCGCAATTCCAAATCGAAAATTCGCCAAGAAATAATTTATTAAGACCGTAAACCGTAAAAAGCGTAAAGCGTCAACCGTAATGTTTCCTACGGGGTATATCAGTCCGCGGAGTATGGAGAAGTCTGTATGGATTATGAATGTAAATGGAGGATGAGGTTTCCTAGGAAGAGTTGTGAGGCAAAACGGGTCACGTCCATTTATTAAAAAGTGAGATTATTTGTGTTACGTGTACTGTCTAATTAGATACGTGCCTGTGCTGCATGGTAAAGGTCAAAGTTCAACCGAAATAATTTTTTAAAATGGCCAAAATTTCTTTTTTAACAAAACGCCGAGTCAAGTCCACTAAATGATTTTTTTGTTCCTGTATAAAATTTGCTTTGATGGACTTGACCCGTTTTGCAAAAAAAAACTCTTCATACATCGTGAATCGAGAGTATGTAACTTATTATATCGAGAAAATAGAGAGAAAACTAAAGAAAAGTAAAGATGTTCTTCTCCGGAATTACCTGCCAACCTTGGAGGAGTAAACTTCGATCAACTGTTCGAAGCCAGAGTATAGCGTCAGAGGGTTGGAAGTCTTTGAGTTTCTTACATTTCCGTCGAAGGAAAACTCCGAGACATTTAAGGAGTTCGGATGTCGAGGCTTGAATTACAGTTCGTCGACCAATCAAAGGTCCTGATGTGAGGATTGCTTTCGGGGCGAGCTTCGTGTCGATTTTCTGGGAATGACTTGAGGGCGGCACTCGGACCAAGTCCAAACCTTCATTATTGTGACAGAGAAAGAAAAAAGGGAAACAAATAAACATTATTATGTCATTAGAGGTATAATCATGCTGATCCCGATTTATTATAACCTCGGCTACTTATTGTTAAAGTGCACGCTGTATTTTAGCAATATATGTACTTGTACACTACTTACACTATTTCCTTTCTTTTAGTCTAAAATCCGGAACCGGAATCCGGGCCATTACGTGATTAAGTGCAAACCATTGACATGCTGACATTGATCCATAATGCTTTCTCCCTACTTAAGTAAGTGCAAACGCATCTCTGTATTTTTTGCAGACTATATAGGTTACGCTTGAACTTGAGATTTCCTATAGGGACATTATTGCGGCAGTGTAATAAATTACTGTGCCATTTTACAAATTTAAAAAATATACCTATGTTTACTAGGTTGCCAATAACAAAAACAGCACTTCAATGAAAAGCCAACAGTTGGTATCTTTTGAATGGGATTTTTTATCAATTAGTTGAATTAATTATTACCGGGTCTATTTTTGTATTTGACTAATTAATATAATTTTATTAATGTTATTATTTGACCGTGTTGAACATTATTTAATTGTAAGAAATATCGTGAGTGAAGACTAGAAATGGTCCATATTCAATTTTAGGTAAAAACTGAAATCACTATGTACACAAAATAATTAAAATAGATGGATTTTAAAATGATTAAAGAAGATTGTTTTGCATTTTTTTGAATCATTTAAATTGAATATTTTGCACTTTTTAAAATCACGTAAATGGAATATTTTGCACTTTTCAAAAAACTTTAAATGGAATATTTCGCAATTTTCAACAAACTGTAAATGGAATGTTTTGCACTTTTCAAAAAACTGTAAATGGGATATTTTGCACTTTTCAAAAAACTGTAAATGGAATGTTTTGCACTTTTCAAAAAACTGTAAATGGAATGTTTTGCACTTTTCAAAAAACTGTAAATGGAATATTTTGCACTTTTCAAATTCATGTAAATGAAATATTTTGCACTTTTCAAATTCATGTAATAAATTGAATATTTGCAATTTTCAAAATCATGTAAATAGCATATTTTGCAATTTTCAAAAATTTAATTTAACAATCTATACATTAAATTCTATCTCGTTTATATAGTGTGTTTATTCACGCATGCAGTTCTACCTTAAATTGGATTATTGTAAATAGCACATTTTGATTCTTCACTCACCATGTATAATTAGATATGCATATATAAAGGCCCCTCTATTTTTCAGTATTAATACCATGCAGGCAATTTAATGCATAATAATATGTCATGTCGTTAAGGTAATTCGGTCCCCTTGCGACACGCTATACACCTATAGGTAGTAAATTATAGTTTTAAACGCCAGGGAAAATTCTGTTTTCCCTTGCATACTTTGACAGGGGTACTGCTTTCTTGTATAAGTAATTAACCATAATAAACCTGTATCAAGTATGAAGCAAAATTGAACACTAACAACTAAAGCATAACATCAAAATTGTCAACGTGATTTTCAAAATCTGATTCTATTATTTTGGGTAATAAAATTCTAATAAATAATTTCCGTTTGTATTATACATTTGAGAGTAATGGCGCGGCTGTCGAACTCGAAGTGGAAACTTATTGAAGGAGCTCTCCATTTTGCCGCAGTATAGTTTTTGTAGCAATATGGAAACTGGAAACGTATGCAGTACTAAATGGGAAATGGTGACCATGTGCAACAAGTATAACATATATAATAATTGTGATACAGTTCATTTATTGATTGTTTTATAGGGGCGGAAATTAATATTGCGTGTTCTTCTCTAAATGTCAACTTATTATAGAGCTCTCGGTGATCAGCAGGATACGATGAGAGGTGCGTGGCACGCTTTTCCCCGGCCCCGGCACGGAAAGAGACGATCAGCATGCGGGCATCATATCAGCGGGCCGGGAGGCTTTGATGTCTCCATCTGTATATAGCTATATACTACCAGCACCAGCACCAGCCAGGCCCGGCGTGACATGTAGCCCGGCCATGGTCTAGCTCTTGGTTACGGCCCTCACTGTTTGTAATTTGTATACGTTTTAGCACTGTTTTTTTGTTATTAAGCCTGAGCCCGGCCACTAATGGAGCCCGGCCCTGGTTCAGTGGACCACCTGAACCACCCGTCACGCCGGCCCTGGCACCAGCACCATAGCCCCACTTCCTTGAGTAGCAAATACTGATACATAATAGTATAGAAATTCGTTGCTACTGCTGCTGCCTCACGAATTTTTTATAATGTGCCAAAAAAATAAACGTTATTATACACGTATTTTAGATAGGGAGTGCAGGGCCAAGATCGTTATCGCTTTACGTTTAGTAGTTCAAACCAATTCACATGGTGTATTTTTGCCTCTTTTTCTAAAAATTGCCCATTTTTCAAGTACAAGGTAGGTACATTATGGTTTATGGTAGGCACTTAAATCTATGTGGATACACTGAGATATTTACGTATTTTAAAAAATGACATTATTTTGAATATGTCATGCCACTAAAATGACCAAAAGGCTCTATGTTGCAATCTTTGAAGAGTTTCAAATGGTTGGTACTGCTTATTTTTGAAATGGATAAAATTCTCTGACTTAAAGTTAGTGCTTTGGAAAAGTTAAAATTGTTCTAATTACACGCTTTAAACAGGGGCTAATTTTTTAATCGCACTAGGTATGTACTATGTTAGGTAATATTTTTTAAATGCTAAAATTGTTGCGTTTACTTTTTATAAAATTTGCGAAACATTCTAATTTCATATTTTTTAAAAGTGCAAAATATTCTAATTTCGTATTTTTTAAAAGTTCAAAATATTATAATTTCATGTTTTAAAAAGTGCAAAATGTTCTAATTTCATGCTTTAAAAATGTGTAAAATATTTTAATTTCAATCGTATTTTAAAATAATGCAAAATGTTCTAATTTCGTATTTTTTAGAAGTTCAAAATATTATAATTTGATGTTTTAAAAAAAAGCAAAATATTATAATTTCGTATTTTTTAAAAGTGCAAAATATTCTAATTTCATATTTTTTAAAAGTTCAAAATATTATAATTTTATATTTTAAAAAAAACTGAATTACCTACCTATTCTATTAACCTACGCCATTTTAAAATTTAAAATTTTTAATTGTATCCTTTGTCAATTTTGTAACGTATGAAATAATTCTATGTATTTCAAGTACCTACCTACAGTTACTTATTGTTTATGAGGAGGGAAACATTTTCTATTTGCATTATTTTAAATGAGGTCTATAATTAATAATTATATATCACCCAACATGTCCTATTTTTGTATCCCCTCTGATGCATAGATGCTACTTTAGTAAGACAAAAGTATTTCTAAATCTGCAGGAGAAACAGATGTGCTCCTATATGTATAGTGCTGCGACTATTCAATGAAAATATGTACCTACCGGTACTTCATTATAATTCAAACTTTTATTGTAGGTAGGTACTTTGGCAAATATTGATAAAATCTACGTAGAAATTCCACCAGAGAGATACCAATACTTTTGGAGGCGTTGCTAGGCTCCACTCAATTCTCAATGAGCAACACGCTATTTAATTAGCTGACACAACTAATTTGGCCGACCTTGGTGGATATACAATAGACAGAAGGCAGAAGGGAGAAAACATGCTTTTCATCTTTGACCACCAACTAATTGTGAGTCACCTTCAAGAGAACTCTTATTACGCTTTCACTCCTACTCCTTCCTATACTAACTATTCCTATATTGTTAACTCATTTATATAGATTCTATATTACAGTCGCTATACTGAAGAAGAAAAATTGCCCATTTCCAATTCACACTAAAGGCAAAATTACCCCATAGGGCCGGGCGAAAGAATTACTTTTCGGCAGCAATTTGTTTCCATACAAAAACAACCATTTTGATTTTATTGATGGTTTTATTTGGTAAAGAAAAATGGTGTATTTACATGTTTTAGAAAAGTGCAAAATGTTCTTTTTACTTGATTCAGAAAAGTGCAAAATGTTCTATTTACACGTTTTGAGAAAAGTGTTAAATATTTTATTTGCATGTTTTTGAAATGTGAACAAAATAATATTTGCATGTTTTTGAAAATTCAAAATGTTCTATTTACATGTTTTTGAAAAGTGCAAAATGCTCTGTTTACACGTTTTTAGAAAAGTGAAAAATGCTCTGTTTACACGTTTTTAGAAAATTGCAAAATGTTTCGTTTCCAGGTTTTTTGGAAATCCAGTGGGGAGCTGCCTGCGCTAACTGCATTATCCGGCCCTGAATTGCTCATCTCCATATTTTTTAATGTATTTAATTGCGTACAATTTTTCTTCAGCAAGATAATACAAGCAAGTATAGGTATTTCTTATTGCATAAAAGTGTGCTCAAAATCCAACAAAATTGTGCGTTATTTAAGTCAAAAAATGGAAATGGGCAGTTTTATTATGCTTTCATGCTTTCACTAAGAATTGGATATGGGCAATTTTGCATCTTCAGTAGCGACGTATGGATATCCAATTGTATTTTACACACACACACATTTTTTTATTTTTTCGAATTCCCTTCAACTTTTATGGGGCCATATTATGTAAAGTCCCTTTATCCTCTTAAAGACTCGAACCCTGCCAAATGTCAATGGGCTCGGCCGGGGCTCGGGTAAAAGCTCAAAACATAAAATATATAAAATAATAATAGTAAGGGGTGGTTCATAAATGATGTGATAGAAATTTTGCTATTCTTTTAGGGGTGTGCGTCCTAAAAGAATATGTATGTCAGCACTATTATATTGCGTAAACGGCTATCTTTAACATGGCATGTCATTAACACCTAACTAGACCGACTGATCCCGCCGTTGACGACATCATTTATGGATGATCCCTAATGCCTTGGCTCTCTATGGAATCCTTTACAAAAGGTCAATCTATCTCACCCCTCGCTTGCCCGCCACGTCTTCACTCATAATAATAAAATTATTGACTAAACTATACAGAAAATTAGAAAATTACCCACGAAGAAGCCTCTATGGGAATCTGGGCTACATTTTGTAGCTCACCACCATTAAGTTAAGTATATGGAGCCACGGAGCCCCTCGCTGTCTGTCATTATGTGGGTAATTCCTTGCTTTAATCAGTGGCAGAGGCAGAGGTTATAAATGTTTATATGCAGTCAAGAAAGAAAATTCCTGGGATATTTGCCCTAGTTGAACTCAATATATTGCATTTTGGGGTATTACCTTCCTATATATCGATCCTCACATATGACTGTATTACAACAGACAGACTTTCTTGTATATTGGACCGGGCCCTGCAGGACTGGTCCTGCTACTAATGTATTGTGCAGGATCGGAATAATTACACAAAAAAAAAAGAAAACAAAAGTTTACTTTCTCTTTCTTTATATATCCTGAACCCTGTAGTAATAAAATAAATAATCAAGGCAAAAAGTTGTTGCGGTTATTGAAGCTGTGTGCTTGTGGCAGTTTTATTATAGCACCCACCAAAATTCTTCATACTAGTACCTACTCTTGTAATGAGAGGAGATTACTGCTCAAGAATTAAAGCAAGTTTTTTAGTTTACTTTTTTTTGTTATTTTCAGCTACAACCAAAACTCACTTTCTAAATTGAGTTTTCCAATACGGGAAAGTAGCCTCTATAAAGTGTATGCAATAATTTGTCATGTAAAAGTATGCTTAATGCATTTTGTCCATTTTGAAAGGCGTAAATGTAAATAGTGCATTTGATTTTTTTAAGGGAACTTACACAAGGAATTTTACTTTTTTTAAAAGATGTAAAATACGGCATTTTTTACTTTCAAGTTTCAAAGAGTGAGAAGTATAGTGCAATTTCCCGTTCCAAAGAAAGTAAAATAGAGCATTTTGCTCTTTCAAAGTAAGTGTAAAACTTGTAAATATGAAATTTTTGCTTCTGAAAAAGGGGTAGATATTGTGTTTTGTACTTTCACAAAAGGATAAATATGACATTTTTGGCCTTTCAAAATGGGGTAAATACGTCATTTTGCACTTTCACAAAGGTGTAAATAATGCATTTTGCACTTTCAAAAATTTGTAAATACGACATTTTGTGCTTTCAAGAAGTGGTAAATAATGTATTTTGCACCTTCAAAAAGGGGTAACTACGGCATTTTGTGCTTTCAAGAAGTGGTAAATACAACATTTGGTACTTTCAAAAAACGGTAAATACATCATTTTGCACTTTCCAAAAGTTGTAAATACGACAATTTGTATTTTAAAAAGGGGGTAAATGCGACATTTTATACTTTCAAAAAGGGGTAAATGCGATATACTATTGGGAAAAGTCTAAATAAAATCCCTTGAATTCTCAAACAAAAGTCTCAAAAAACAGGCGTAAGTAGAGCATTTTGCACTATAAAAAAACTAACCCTACTTACAATTATTGAGTTTTTGGCCTGAAAAAGAAACCAAATTTCAAATGCTTTCTATTTTGCTTTCTTCAGAATTATATTCAACTCCAATGACTCGCATTAAATATAGCATGTTTTGATATTTTATTTTCTATGAACAAATAGCTTTATACTCCTAATTCTGCAACGGTTCTATATGAGCTAACTTTAACTGTGTGTACCAACCTACTCAGGGCATAGACCAGGCCGCAGGAAATGCAAATGTAAATACTTATATACGATTATAGGAATAAAAGTTTAATTCCCTACAAGACAAACAATACTAAAAACTATATGAATATAGACAGAAACCGACGCAATATCTCGCCGTCGTCTCACACTTACCTCTATGAGAGAGAACAGGTGGAAGCTTTGTGAGACTGTTATGATGGTTGACATTATTTGCGGAGGAATTTTTGAGATTGTTGTTATTCGTGATACCACACACATTATGGTTTTGAGCCAAATTCTGAACTTTATTATTCAAATTGATGTTATGTTGATTATTGAGGAATGGTTGGATCGTGTCAAATGGAAGTCTCCCATTCCCATGTGAGTGTTGATGGTAGACTCCATTATGATGTTGTTGTTGTTGTTGCTGCTGCGTCTGCTGCTGCTGTTGTTGTTGTTGTTGTTGGTGTTGATGTGAATGCTGATGCTGCACTTGATTTTGATTCTGATTCTGAACATTCTGATTCTGAACATTCTGATTAATAACATGATGATGGTTTCCATTAATATGTCTACCATTATGAGAATTATTCATCATCAGCTCCTTCCCCCCATGATGACTATTAATGTGATTATGATTCACATTATTATTCAAATTGTTGGTCACCATCCCACCCACCCCAACAATATTATTCGTCCCCCCGTTCACCCCTCCATGCTTCTTGTTCACTCTCTTCCACGAGAGAGCATTGAGAAAGAGCGAGTGCTTTTTAAAGGGTTGTTGTTGTTGTTGGGGGGGTTGTTGTTGTGTCACCTGCTGGTGCTGGTGTTGATGTTGATGCTGGTGTTGATGCTGATGTTGATGCTGATGCTGCTGATTTTGCAAATTTAAATGACTCAGATGATGTGGTTGGGTTAGGAGGTCGGGCGGACAATTATTTTGATCATCAACAATTCCAGAACTGGAATTATTTCCCGTCCCTGAGGATCCCCCCGTCCTTGGGGAGAAACTTAGCACGGTTCCCATGATTAGTTTTGGCGGAATATTTGTTTTTTGTTATATATAAATTCGTGTAGGGAATTTAAAAAATTTAATTTTCTCTCGTATGTATGTAACAACTATTAACTATAAGCCCTACTAAGAGAGAGAGAGAGAGAGAACGAGAGAATTTTACAAAAAATATATTCCAAAAATCTTTAAATTTAACCACGAGTCTCTTTCAGTACAGTCACAGTCATAAAATCAGATCTTTCCATTCATTGAGATTTCAAGTCTTCTTATATACCTCCCACTACCTTGGGAATGTAGTGGGACTTTTCATGGGATTACACGGTCTTATGGCATATAGCTTCTTCCAAAATCCGAACCTCTCCACCTAATTGAGTCAAATGGCTTAGTTTGTACAGGAATTAATTTGGATAATATTTTGGACGAACGGAGCCATTGCAATGGTATCTGTAGTTGTAGGTGGATTAATGGGCGGCAGTTTATTTTTTAGCAGATTTTTGAACTTTCAACTTTGTCAAGTGTTTCAACACTTCAGCCAAATTTCAACCAGGAAACAGCACAACAAAAACAGCTTTCGTTCCACTCAATTTTTTTTCGAATTAAAGATACATTGATTAACAATGTAATTTTTGGTGTAATTTTTTGTTAGTATTTTCCCTGCAGTAGACTTAAAAGAACGCGAACGCCATAATCCATGTTGAATTCAGCTTCTTCGTCGTTTAAACAAGCTGATGATTCAGTAATATCCATATCAGTTTAGCACTGGTTTTTGTTCTCGTTCTGGTTTGATTTTGATTGTTGTAGCACTTGCATCGTTAGTATTTGCGCCAGTATTATATCGCTATATTTATTACAGAACACTACACACAGTCCACAATTTTTGTGCATTAATTCTATGAAAACTCCCACCACTTTGGTATTTATAATTCTTTGGTTCTGATTTTCCAAGAATTTGAATTCACTGTAGAGATGTACTGCTAAATCTCCTCCTGTTTACTTTCCGAGTATTCCATTATTATGATTGTTCTCACCATAAGAAGATCCAATGTAGTTTTCCAATAGTTATTATGGTATCGTATTACAGTAGTTAAAGTTTGTGCCTATGGAAAAGTTGAGAGCTGTGGAGAAAGGCTGGGGAATGTATAGATTGGTGTGTAAACTCTGGGCTTATGTTTGAGTGCTGAGTTTTGAGTGCTGATAGCCTCTGTACAAGGTTATGTGCTCAGTCCCGTCTGACTCGTCTTCGTGTCGTTTTTCAGTTTTTCGTGGTCGTGGTCGCTTTCTCTCTCGTCGTCGACGTTGTCGTCGTCGTCTTCTTCTTCTCGTCTTCTTCTTCGCCTACGTTGTCATGGTTGGTGTTGGTGTGGTGTGATGTGGTGTGGTATGGAGTATGGGCCGAGGATATGAGTTTAGCCGAGGCCGAGAAAGGGAGCTATGCGAGTGCAGTAGTAGTGGATCCTTCGTCTCCCTTTCCCCGAGATTCAAAATGGCGTGTGTGTATAAAGTAGTGGGAAGGAAAGTGTAGTGTAGTGCTGCTGGAGTTGGAGTTGGAGCTGGAGCCGGAGCCGGAGAGCGTGTGGAGATGATGAGAAAGGGAGAGAGAGAGAGAGAGAAAGGGAAAACCGTCTATTGATCCGTTTATACGGCATGGAGTAGATGAGTACGCTGGTACTGGTACTCTAGCACTACACTAAAAAGGTAGCTTATAGTTAGTGTGTAGTATATAAGCAGACAGGTTTCATATTGTACATAAGTATATAGCAGTATCGTGGGGAGTATAGACAACGCAGCTTATTACTTTTAGTACAGTAGGATGAGGATGGAATGTGTAGAAAGCATGCGAAAAAATATAGAAAGCACGGACGAAAGTCTTTCTCTTAACTTAACCCTGTATGAAGAGTTGCTTGACAAAACGGGGCAAGTCCATATTTATTCAAATATGAGATTATTTGCTTTACGTGTACTATTCAAATAGATACGCTACTGTATTAAATGGTAAAGGTCAAAGTTCAAGCAATTTTTTAAAATGGCCAAAATTTCGTTTTTTAGGCAAAACGGGCCAAGTCCATTAAATGATTTTCGGCAAGATGGGATAAGTCCACCTAAAACATGAATTTCTGATTTAAATTCCGTTTTCCAGTGTTTTCGTAGTTTGTAGAAGACAATAATAAAATTGCAGTAGCGTAAATTTTTTAATTCAAGAAAAAGTTTAAAAGTGAAAAAAAAGTTTGTTTTCACTCACAGGGCCGGACGAAGGAATTACTTTTTGGCAGCAATTTGTTTCCATACAAAAACCACCATTTTGATTTTATTGATGGTTTTCTTTGGTAAACAAAAATGCTGTATTTATGTATATGTTTTAGAAAAGTTTGAAATGCTCTATTTACTTGATTCTGAAAAGTGCAAAATGATCTACTTACATGGTTTTTAAAAAGTGTTAAATATTTTATTTTCATGTTTTTGAAATGTGTAAAATAATTTAATTACATGGTTTTTGAAAAGTAAAATTATTCTATTTACATATTTTTGAAAAATACAAAATGTTCCATTTACATGCTTTTGGAAAATTTAGTCAGCGGGGGCTGCCTGCGCTGGCCGCATTATCCGGCCCTGTTCACTCAAAACGATTAAAATGTCATCTCAAGCACCTTTGACTCAATGTTAAGTTATGGGTTTTGAAGAAAAACGGGGAAAGTCAACACAAATTAAAATTTTTGAAAATTTTCTAACAAATTCCAGAGTCAGTCTATAGATTTATCAAACTATACTTGTAATTGTAATAGTGCTTCGTCAGTTACAGTAGTACCCTGTAAAAAAACATTGAGTTTAAAAAAATCATCCAGTCACCTTTTACTCGTTATTCCCTATTCCCGTATAAAATTTGCTTTGATGGACTTAAGACCCGTTTTGCCAGGAAACTCTTCATATCGTACATATATGTAGGGAACGGAAGATAAATGGGAAGAAAGCCCTCGAGTGTACATAGAATTGACACAGAGTCTCGAGTCTCTGGATCTTCCCATTTTTCGACGTGCTGTGACTATTCTACTTACTGTACCATGCAGAAGTGAATCAGAATCTGAGCGAATCACAAAAAACTAAAATGAAAACGGCTTCTCTTATATTTTCCTATAGAACCTATACAGTCTCCGTCTAGAGCATAGTCTCTCCAGTAGTGCGGAGTAGAAAGTAGAAAGCAGTTGAGAATTCTATCAAAATTCACCGTATTATTATAGACGCTCATGACTATATCTAATAATATCGAGGCTATAACATCTATCTTCCCTGTAACGTGAATTCTATAATGATACTTTTGAGTCTTTTCTTTCGGCTGACGCTGGGCTGAATATGGCCAGAGGGGCAGCACGGGTTTGGGCACGGGATTTTTGAGATCAGGAACGGGAACGGGACCAGGACCGGGACCGGGACCGAGAACTGATCGGCAAGGGAAGGAAGGAACGAACGAACGTTTTAGTTTGCGGATTTTGAGAATGCATATCACAGTATCCTGGTCCTCGTATCTTTTGTATTAATGTTTTTCTGCAGTCGGCAGTCCGGGTGGTATACTGTGGGTATCAGTATAAGGGATATATGGTAGTTGTAGTAGTACCTGTATAAGCAAAAAAAGGCCTATAATTATATTCCGTTTAGTGAGATATTTGTAGATTGTGTAGTTAGATGTTTTTGATTGTTGGTTGTGTATAGTTGTAGGTGTATTGTGTTATCATTGTAAAATTAAACAGTGAAATTTGAAACGGATCCCTACTGCTACTGGTACACGGCAACTAAGCTGCTAGTTGAGATGTGTAGGTTAGGTTACGGTTACGGTTACGGTTTCGGTACCGGTTTCGGTATCGGTTACATGGAGGTACATAGCCGGAGCCGGGGCCGGGCGGGAGTGCATGCTTGCATTATATGGAATGGAATTTGAAATGGAATGACTCTCTGTACATACATTTTTTTTAAATGCCTTGATTTATAATGCTCCTACTTTTTTGGAGCTTTACCCTTGAATTTTATGACCCTAATGTTTCTCACATGCACTTTTACGGGTTATACTACACGTAGCTTCGTCGGGGATTCGTACATTTAATTCGGATTTAGTATTCATTCGCGAATCACTCCAGGACGGGCCATGTATAAAACTGATGCGATTCGAATGTTACTACAGTATATGATGCTTTTTTATACCTATGTACGTTATACGGTTTACCGGGTTTACGGTAGACGACTCAAATTTTTTGTGTCGGCTCATTTTTCTTTTATTGTTTGCTTTTGCATTTTTTTTTGGGGGTTTTTGAAAGAAAATTGAAGAGAACAAGATAACGCAGGGGGATTTGTTTTAAGGGTTCGGTTTTCGGTTTTGGGCTTTCGGTTTTCGGTTAGTGGGATATATTGGGTAGGAGCTATATGAGGATATAGTGTTGTTGTTAAGGTGTGGGGAATGGAGATGATTTTATGTGTAGCTTAGGTATTTATGTACTAGGGCAGTTATTTATCATGGTCATGGATTTGGATTATTTTGGATGCGGTGGAAAGCCAGGGCCAGGATCAGGACTATATGGGAAGCACAAAAGCTATATATAATTTGAATTATACTTTTTTAAATTTGCAATTTAAATGCACATAAATTTTATGTGGATACACTGTCAACTGTGGAGACATTAAGGATTTTTTTGTGTATGCTTTCTCATTTTAAAATGTACAATTGTGACACTTGCAACGGAGGGAATAAATGTGTGTGTGTACAGTTCATTATTTTTTAACGAAGTGCGGACTATTCTTCTGTGCATAGGACATATTGTAAGTATTTAAGCTGTATATAAGCTTTGTTTGGAATTTCTGTGCTTACAGAAGCTTTGAAATATGTAGGTCTACTGTAAATGTTCTGTTTTATGTTTAAAGACATTCCATGAAATATGTATCTTTAAAGCTGTAAAAAGTTAAAAAGTTTTATTTTCCCTTTTCATGTTTTATAAAAGTAGTAAATATATTCTAATTTCGACTTTTTGAATTTACCAAATATTCCATTTCCGTTTATATTTTAAATGCAAAATTTTGTAATAGCAACTTTTTGAAACGTATAAAATGTTTCAATTACATTTTTAATTTCATGCTTAAATGTTCGTTTTTATTTTAAAGGCAAAATGTGGTAATGTCAACTTTTTGAAAATTGTAAAATGTTCCAATTCCATTTTTATTTTAAAGGCAAAATGTTCTAATTTCAACTTTTTGAAAATCGCAAAATGTTCAAATTCCATTTTTATTTTAAAGGCAAAATGTGGTAATGTCAACTTTTTGAAAATTGTAAAATGTTCCAATTCCATTTTTATTTTATAAGCAAAATATTCTAATTCCTCATTTTAAAAAATGCAAGATGTTCTAATTTCACGGTTAAAAAACTTAAAATTTTTTATTTTCATATTATATTTATTAATAAAAGTACGTGTAGGTACCCACCTACAAAATTCGAGATTAGAATTACAAGGAATTGAAATACACTGTAATGACGCATACTTACATTGTGAATTTGCATATTACATTCATACGTAATATTAAAGTAAATCCTAAATCCTAATCCAAATCTATAGAAATCGCTGTTTTTCTTACACTACATAAAATTCATTTAAGTAATGCATAATGCTATACAGAACTTTTACATTTGGTAATTGATATTTGACCACTACTTTAGTAACTATGTACTTAACACCTAAAAAACCGCTACATATCTAAACACATATTAAATACCGTGTAGTTCCATTAATTTTATCTTTGTTTCCAATTCTTTAAGAATGTCCCTTGTATAGGTGTTTGGTTAATTAATTTTTTGGGAGCATGCAATAAGACTCAACTACAAAAATAGAACTGTACAGCAGGTAAGGATACAGAATATTGATCCATTTAATTGAAATAATTTCTAAAGCCAACCAACGCCGTTGATTATGGGTGATTCACTTTGTATTAATTTCTATACTTGATAAGATTAATACTATTATAACACTTATTATGGCTATCTACCTGTATCTATACAAATACATACATTTTTGTTTCTGTTGATTGTACACTAATGTTTAGCGGTAGGACTTGTAAAAGCACCTATCTAACATTTTAGAATATTTAAAAATTCAAAATTTAGCATCCAGTAATTTTTAGTCCAGGCACAAAATCGAAACCGAAACAAAAAATAATGGCTGTTCAATAAGATTTAAGAAGGCAATTTTCCAGAGATATTTTCCAATTTTAAAATGAGATACTTATCTGGTAGCTAAAAGTCCCTCTGTCATCTGAGGTCATCCACGATAAGTCTACAGAACAGAGAACAGAACCAAACTACCAGAAATTATGTAAAACCAGGATCTCAATGGCCCATAATGGACTTGGACAATGCTAACAAGTTATAACAAGTATTAACAAGGCCGTGGCCGTACCGTCGCAGTCAACCCTCGAGTGCATATTTTGAAGAACCTGAAAAAACTGAAATTAATTGTAGTAATAAGATATAAGCTACAACCGACCGAGGCGAGGATCTTCGCCTCTTCGTTTCGTTTCGTTGTCAAATATTTCCACACAGTATTTATGTACCTAATTAAGTAATTGCAATTAGAGTTTCAATTTGTGTGCCTTTTTTTCCTCCTGTACAAATAATAATAGAGCTGTATAGCGTAATATCTGAAGGAGAACGCGAGACTGCACGACACGATCGTTGATAGTAGTAAAGTAAATAAAATATCAGGATAAAAAAATGCCGTGTGTTAATACTGTTAATTTTTCGTATATATGTAAAAGGTACAAGCCTTGGCCGCGTTGTCCGTTGTCCGCTCCACTATGTCGTCCAAGTTGTAATGTAATATCAAAAAACAAATCACAAGTCGAATGAACTTCAGTGAATTGGAACTTGGAACTGCGAGCTGAACTGACTGACAACTACTAATACGCATAATAAATAAATGGAGAAAGATAAAAACTAAACAACTTGTACATATAGTAATTGTAGATTAAACATGAAGAGTTGTGAGGGAAAACGGGTCAAGTCCAGCTTTGTCAACGTAAGATTATTTGCGTAACGTGTACTATTCAACTAGCTTCGTTACTGAGTTGCATAGTAAACGTCAAAGTTCAAATATTGCAATTTTTAAAAATAACCAATTATGTTAAAGTTCAATAAAGTTTATTGGTTTCACTCAAAACGATGAAAATGAAAACGGAAAAATTCTTTTGATTTTTAAATATTTTCTAAAAAAAAAATTACAAATCGCTCTATGGATTTAAGCCACTACTTTGATTGTGCTGCGTTATAGGTTCAGTATATGGTGTGGAAATATATTAAGGTTAAAAAATCAGTAAAATAAAAGTCACATTAAATTTAAAGTTATTTCCTTACAAGATTTGCTTTGATGGACTTAGCCCATTTTGCAAAAAACCTCTTCACACAGACATGGCAAGCCTAACTAAACACCTACAACGAGACCCTCATTAAACTTGTGTGTCTACATAATATATAGGTACCTATCTATTTAGATAGTAGGTATACAATAATTATTTAGCTCACTCAAACTGAATGATAGTAATCATAATTTACCAATTGATTAGTACATTTTTATTATTTGATTTATTTCAGTTGCTACCGGCGGTATATGATTTCTACTAGTGCTGGTCCTGGTCCTGGTCCTGGTCCTCGTACAGCAGCCATATTACTTTTTTTTTATTTATCTTTTAACTTCACTTAAGTATACACTTAAACTTTATTTCATTGCAGAAACATTCTCAACGTCAGTGTATAGTGTTGGATGGTACCAAAGGGTACAAGTGTCAATTTCCTTCTGGATATCCGCTCTGTGTTCGTATTAATTGCAATTAATAATTAGCTCATAAAATTGTACTCATTAAGTGACAAAACCAAGGGCAAGACATCAAGAGAGGAGGGTTCGCTGAGCCTTAATTTACGACCGTAAGTATACTGACTATAATAATTAATTCATTAGGCATGGATCAGCAGTTTAACGCGCTGTTTTTTTTACCAGCGATTGCAATATTTTGATTTCAATTATTTATATATACTATAGTTAATACTTAGGTATAGTTAGGTACTTGCACTCTTTAGCATTAATAATAATTTGAAATGTTTTATTTTTTCAAATTTATTCAATTATTCAAGTATAATAAAATATTTATTTCGTTAAATGGACTTGGCCAACCCCTATACAATTTAGCCCATACAACAATTTTATGTACGAGCTAACTGTACTGCTAAAAATCCTCTAATTATTAAAATACAAATTTGAGTTTAGAAACACTATAAATTGCATTATAAATATTTGTAGAAATTGTTGCTTTCATCAGAGTAAAAATTTTATTTGCAATAGCAAATCTGTCAGTTTTAAATTGCGGCCTAAAATAAACTAACCGTACGGTCAACGGTAGCTGCCTCCGTGTAAGCTGTGTTAGGATCAGGAACGTCTATGTACATGGAAGAAATGGAGTGGTAGTTTATGGCATTTCCTTGTAGACCCATAACAGGTAAAAAAAACATGCATATAAAAGGGATGGAGAAACAATCAGGTCAACAGGTATTGAGGTATTGCGAGACCGCGCGAGACCTGAGCAAAAAACATGTATGTAATATATAAATCAAACAACCTTACTTACTACCTATGTCGGCACGGCACTATACTGACTACTGATATTACAGTATGTCTGAATCTGGACCTGGATATGGAACTGGACATAACCAATATAGATAAAAAAAACCGGTGCGGTATATAGGAGATTGAAGGAAAAGGTCATTTTCGTTTAGACGATAAACTTTACTTAAGTAAAATGTGTGTAAAAAGTAAATTCTACCTTCTACTATATACATATTATGCCATTGGCCATGGATCAAGAATCAAGATCAAGATGATTCTCTTTTCTACACAACCTTAAATTTTTCCAGACCATCCAGAATCCAGACCCAGACTCGGATTTATTACATTTTGTTCCTTCTCGTATTGGTTGCGGGGATTATATAGCATTTTACACATTTATTATTTAGTTTAGTACAAATAGCATTATTTATGTCATTGTGTACTCTGCATGTTAGATTATGTACATAGTACGTATTACAACAGCAAGAAAGATTGGTTCATTCCTCAACATATATCTGTAAGAGAAGGTTCTTTTCATTGCATTTTGAATCAAATCCGTTTGTAAGCACAACTTGCATATATTTTTTGTAGGATTTAAAATTTCAAGGGAAATCGACATCAAGGTTTAAAAATAGCTCTCGCTTGAATTATGAAGCTTATAGTTCCCATATATCTCTTTCATTTAAATGTACATACATATAGGTATCTTTTTACATTGTTTGAATAAATTTATTTAGTGGCTTGGTCCTGGTCCACTACAGCAGCAGGCCCACACAAAAAATATTCTGAATAAAAAATTGTTTATGTAAGTTACCTATACCAATACCAAGCTATACAAAAGTAATAATAATTATGAATATTAAGCGCATTCATGCAAAAAAAAAGATTCTATTCTGTGAGCGTGAGCTACTCGCCATCGCAATCGTAATCGTAGTAATGCTATCGTATCGTACAGAAATTTAATTATCTTAGTATTTGTGTGCGTATTAAGTAATGAAATGATGATATAGTCTATGATTTTCAATCCTGTGCCTGCAAGTAATAAAGTAGCTTGGTTGGGATGCTACCTTTTTGCTTTGTTAGCTCAGTTAGTTCCCTGTTCCCGTGCTATGTAAATACGTATTGTTCCAGTTCCAATTCCAAGTTATTTTATTTTTCTGCATTATCATTCAAAAATGGTTTGATTACACGACGCACTTTTCCTATATGAATAAAATAAAGATGATGATATCTAGTGATAGATCGGTCTATACAGTCTAGGGTGATGGTCGTGTAAAGCAGGAAATCTCATAAAGTGTAATACAAAGGAAAATAATGCATGTATACCTACGTAACTCTACTGTCTGCAGTTAACATAAAAAAAATACATGATTTTACACATTCATTTCCCTCAATTAAATCTGACTGACGAACTGACGACTATAGTACATTACATGGACATTGGATTCATTATCGTTCGAAACAAACACACAAAGTACCTACTATACTTATACAGAAATATCAGAAAATTAAGTATTTGCCTTCCTTTCTGTTTATTTAGCCTTCACGATTAATTTTCTCTCGTCTCTCTAATAACCTTTTATCCCACAGTTGGATCCAAGTTCGGGGAGCGCTCGAATTTCAAATTGTGTACAATGGACGAACACAAATTGAGACTTCGTCGAACCAAGTCCACGACACGTGTCGAAGAAATTCGGCACTTGGAAGAAAAAAGACGGAGTAAGAGAGCAGATAAACCGTGAGTAAAATCTTTAGCAATATTTAATTGATTTAAGTTATTAGACTAATTGGCTTGGGTCCTGGTGTAAATCCATTGCTAAAAACATTGTTTGTGGAAGGTTCTCATTTTTGTATGGACGGACGTTGTAAGATACATAGAATGTTGTGCAATTCCTTCTTCAAGTTTAGTTGTCGTTGTTAGTAGACTACCTATCAACCAAATCCAACAAGGATTTTATTATTGAAGAATTCAAAATTATATGAACTATATAGACAGTTTGGTTTATGATTTGTGGGAGTGTCAGAAGGACCTTAATACTTTGTAAAGAAAGCCCAGTGTCAGTTTCAGTTGTCATTCGAATTTCACGTATATGACGCATTGGAATCAATAGTTGAACATTAGAATAGGACTGAGGGACTGACACATGATGTACCTAAGTAGGCAGAATTTCCAGTATAAAGTCTGACGTCAGTTCATGAACTTTTTGCAAGAATTAGCGTAATTAAATTAGGAACTTATGCACACATAAAGTGCACATGACAAATGAATGACACGGTTAGTAAGTTCACGTGTCCCTCCAACCTACTTTCTAGAACTTTTTTTTACACTGATATTATTCTCTCTTCTCTGACGTGCAATAAGTTGCAGTAATATGGTTAGGTTCTGCTCTTGCTGTTATTATGACCTATAACTATTGGGATTAAGTTGAGGCAACATGGCTAAAATAGTGTAGATTTTTTAAGATTGATAAGATCAATTTTGCGAAAAAAGGCATCTCGTGGGCTTACTTATAGTTTGGTATTTTGATGTTTACATTTGATGCAACCTGCGAGATCCATTTAGTGCGCAAATTCAATGATGACATGATGAGTGAGTCAGATTACTGGGGAATCTGCAAATGCACGCAAGGAAGCAGTGTTCTTAATATGCGAAAATAGTAATAGATATTATTGTAGTATATGTAAGTTGTATAACTAGTAGAATCCTATTTCTAGCTATAATTTTGAATGATATCGTTTGTTTTTTTAAATTTTGAATGTGTTCCCAGTCAGCGTGGGATTTATTAATTTGCATTCTATTTTTGTGTGCTATTTTTTTGTTGTTTGCAATTTGAAATTTTGTAAACTATCCTCAGTGTATTCGTAGCTCGCTAATGATTTCAATATTTGAAGTATGTTATTGTGATTCATAGGACTTTTGGGCCTAATTGTAAGTATATGCATTTAGGTACCTATAGGATTCTACCTAAATAAAATAAATAATCAAGTCTTTTGTCCCGCATAATATTTTAATAATAATATTAGATCATTACCGGGTTACTATTTTATTAACCTCTATAAGTAGTAATTTAATCCAGAATTATACAATAATTACATGCTGCTGTGATAAAAAATATTTACAGTAAGTACACACGTATATAAATACCTAAGTACCTTTTAGTTAGTAAAGTAGTTGTGAAGTTGCTCTTTAAGAGATGTATTCATAAATATATGTCCAATATTTAAAAGAAGTTATCAATACTATTAATTTAGTCAATTATAAAATCCAAAAATTAATCAATTTGATTTTGAAATAAATAGTGTTCACAGACATTGCGACTCTCTCTTTTCCTGGTCATCCGGATTCAATGATTTCGGAGGATTTGTGAACTGGGGATTTCTGTTGTTAGCACTTGGCGGTGTCAGACTATTTCTTGAGAATTTCCTCAAGTACGGAAACAGGATCGACCCATTACAATGGCTGAGTGTACTTGTGGGAGATTCTGGGACTTATATTCCGCCATCAATAATTCTCCTGGCTTGTGAGTTCATTTATTAGAATTTATTCTAAACATAGTTCAACTTTGTGACATTTGAGTGGAAAATTATAATAATTTTATTATATATTCCACACATAAATATGTATTAGATTGGTTTCATTTTATTTGTATATTTGTGATATCAGATTCCAACGTGCATATACTTATGAGCCTCCTTATAGAGAAAGGACTCGCAAGTAATTACTTGAGCTCTAAACAAGGAATGCTAGCACAGGTAAGTTACAATAATTGGATGCACTGTAGGAGTATATACTAATTCTTGGAAATGTGATGGTAATGATATGATCAAATAATAAATTTGTATTAACCACCCTTAGGTCGTGAACTTATTTACTCTTATACTGACTCCGATAGCCATCCTGACAACATGGGGAACAAATACGTTTTCTCTCATTGGAGCAACAAACGTGTGCTTTGCTTACTCGATTTTATTTCTGAAGCTGTGGTCCTACGCTCAAGTATGTCACTAATTTCTAATTTATATTTGTGAACTTTTGTGATCATATTATTGCAATTCGTACTGTTCATTCGTTTCCCTATACACTTCTACATAGCTCAGTGTTCATAAATAATAATAATACAACAAAAACAATATATTTCATAGGTGAATAATTGGTGTCGCTCAGCCCATAAGCCGATCCGAAAGCGGCGTGTTTCCCAGTCATCTACTTACTCCAATTCAAATGGAGATTTACAGTGTGCAAGTAATTCAGAGGATATTTCTTCATCTGAACTGTCTACTCCAGACGTGGAATACCCTAATAATTTGTACATCATGGACATCTACTACTTTGTGATGGTTCCCACCCTCTGCTACGAACTTAACTTTCCTCGAACCGAGCGCATCCGGAAGCGTTTCCTTCTCAAGCGTATTGTAGAATTCGTATTCGGAATGCAGTTAGTAATTGCACTTATTCAGCAGTGGATTATCCCTTCGGTAAAAAATTCTATAATTCCATTTTCTAACATGGACGTAGTGAAGATACAAGAGCGCTTGCTCAAACTAGCGGTAAGAAATTTCAATCATAAATAATAATAGATATATATATAAGTAATAACACATTCATAAATAAAGGGGTCGTGATCGTGAGTGTAATGCTAATACCATTACTTTGCTATTAGCATAATGTTGACCTGTATAATAAAAGTCTTGATTAATTCTTTAGATTCCAAATCATTTAATTTGGCTGATCTGGTTCTACTTATACTTCCACTGCTTCATGAATATTTTGGGTGAGGTCCTCCGTTTCGCAGATCGGGAATTCTATCAGGATTGGTGGAACTCTACCGACATAGACACCTTCTGGAGGACTTGGAATTCCCCTGTTCATAGGTGGGCCGTTCGGCATTTGTACGTTCCAGTAATTAAAAACACGGGGTCAAAGTACATTGCAACCTCAATTGTTTTCTTTTTCTCGGCATTTTTTCATGAATATTTAGTTTCTGTACCACTGAGAACGTTTAAAGTAAGTTTTTCATTCTTATCATTTTTATTATTTATGATTTGTTCAGTTTTGTTTAAAATTTTCTGTAGTATACCTAATTATTATAGTATGTGCTAATTGGAATCGTTAACGTAATTGATTGACTAATATATTATGATGCTTATAGGTTTGGGCGTTTTGTGGGATGATGGCTCAGTTACCGCTCGCCACGCTATGTAAAGTTATCGTTGGACGGAACGGTGAGCGTCCCCGGTGGGGTAATGTAGTTGTTTGGGCTTCACTTATACTGGGCCAGCCCCTCTGCATTATGATGTATTACCATGACTACGTTATAACTCACTTTGGTCATCAATGGATTGAGTCTTTTTCGAAACTTAGTTAGAGCACTGTAGTAAGTGTCTACCTGTCCAGAAAAAGAATTATTGACATATATTTGTAAATGAAGGCTGATTTATAATAATGTTCGTTGACATTTGTAACCTCCTATAGTCCTTATAACAGGTATATATTACATACAATTAATAATTGAAAAGGGTCTGTGATACGCAAAAGTCGAACGTTTTGTATTCACAAAAATATAGTTTTTCACAAGAGTAGTTCTCTTTTATACTACTGCTTTTTTGGTGTTTTATTTTTCTTAGGACATTTCTTTTTTGGAATTGTTGTTAAGATGCTCAAGATACAATTATTATTCTTGTTATAACCCACCACATCTTCTTTATTCCTTTATCTTCATCTGTGAATTTCTATTTTTGAATTTATAATCCTATAAATAATATTATTCAACAAAGCGCATATTATTTTGAGCGGCTCGTCCAGAATTACAATGTCCAAAAGTCGCAGTTCCTTTCATGTTAAAGTACCTATCGTACTCTGAGATTATGTAAGTAAATTATACCAGTGCTGTATACAATCTTAATTATTAATTACTCCCAGTGAAGTATTCGTAATTTGAAAAACATAATGGAGTATGTATAAGTACTTACTTAAGTTATATTTGGAAAATGTCAAATCATTACGCATGTTCTCATGTTAAATATCAATTGCTTAGTTAATTTAGGACTCGAAAATAATACTACAATTTAGCATGAAGACGGTAGATGACGGTTAGTTACTATTATTATCGATTAGTATATTAAATATATATGAATAGAGTTATATTAGATGAATAACAAAGATATATTATATTCTGATGTTGTTAAATTCCTTATGCCACAAAACAAAACTGTTATACAATTACTACAACATGTATGTAAAATATTTACCTAAGTCCAATAAAACAGTTATTACTTACCCCCATTTGAAACTGAATGGACTTTTGTGTTTGAGTGTGCTTTATCCAATCACTTACGATTGACCTTTATACTCATTAAAACAAGGTTTGTTTGGAATCAAATATGCAAAAAATTATAATTCATATAAGTGCTAACGGAATCTCGGATAAAGCATCAAAAAGAGTAACATTTTATTAATATACAATAATATTATTAGCGATTTTTTAACGAAAATATTATAAATTACAACATATTAAAAAAATATTAGGTGTATAAGGAGCGTGTGTATAATTATATAAAATTGTAAGCGATATAATTATACATATATAGTTGAGGTTAATCATTAATGGCAATATAATATCAACATAATAATTTCTTTTTACATAACTTTATAATATATTATAGGTTATTTTATTTTATCAACTTCCTAGCTAGCACTCGCAGCAATAATTTCCAGGAAACCAGCCTGTGTCACTGCTGTCCATCATTTTCATTCCAAAGTACCATCCATCAGCCTGCTTTTGAACTACACGAATTACATCACCCGCATCAAAGGACATTTCATCTTCCCTTTGAGCTTTGTATGGGAAAATTGCTTCTACTTTTTCTTCCATCACCGTCACTTTCTTCAAATTTTCTAATTTTTGTCGCCAACGCTCCACCTCGGACTGCGTCCTTGCTCCAAGAAACTATACAGATTAATTTATATTTTATAGGAAATGTATATTTTTAGACAAAGTAAGCCATCTTTAATATATCTTTATAGTCATGGGGCATTAGTTTTACAATTAGCAAGGTAATTCTTGGTATTACCATAGCCTACTTGGTCTTGGAAATTTATTTATTTCAGTGTATAAATTAAGCCTTTCGGAGCGAAAGCCAAAGAGCCTGACAGGGAAAGATATACTACTAATAAGTACTAGATTAGAATATAAATTTTTTTCTCACATATACAGCTTCCTTGAGGTTGAAGTGAAGCATGAAAAAGTATTGAAAATCTTTAGAAATCGCATCAACATTCGGTAGTGGTTTGATGTTAGAGTCTGAGGACTCTGCACAGTCAATGATTTCAAACCTACCAGAGCTGTAGTAATTCATCAAGGAAAAAAAACGTATTAAACAACTATAAAAATTATTACGTTGCCTACTAAATTATGGCAAAATTAATCTATTGTGGAAATATACACATAAAATATTCATTTATAGAGTATTACCTTTTCTTTTTGGCCACTAATAAATTTTTTGAAAATAGAAGGAGGCAGTAGTAAGTACGTTTCGTTTTTCTAAAAGTCCAGTTGATTTGATTAGCCCCTTTTCCCCCATTGTGATCGAAAGGATTCTTCATGAAATCCCCCTTGAGAATAAAATTTCCTAAAGTAATATTTTGAAGATTACGTGGAAAATCAATTTTTTCGATGATGGCTGACGTATCCTCTTCGTCTTGGCTCTCTCTTGCGGCTTCGTTACAATCCAGGACCAACTGTAAACATATGTAGCGCATTGTATTGGTTTGAAAATAAAACATAATAAAAATCTAAATAATTCAAAATATTGCTCAAAACGTCCAATCAATGATCACTCACGTTCGTCAGATTTTTCAGTGCTTCTTCGCAATAAGCCTTCTCCTTCAGTGACTGCGTTCGTTGAATGATTGCGTTGACTAGTAATGGGAGCCGCGTAATTCGCTGCATCGGTAACATTAAAAATGAGTCCATTCGTAACATTTGACATCTAGGGTTTTCTTCAATGCTTTTAACGACACTAACGAATTCGTCATTAGTCATCCTGTGTGCCCCAAAAATCAAAATCAATAATGGTCAGAAATAGTCAGAATCAATGCGGTTAGACTAATATTTATTTATTAACAATTTTTATATTTACTAGCATCCTAAGGATGTTGATATCGACAGATATGTTGAGAGAACTTATATTTATCTATTTTAGCAATTTATCATACCTTAGCTTCTGAAGAGTTCTGTCCTGATGAGGTTTATTTCGACAATATTCCTTGTAAGCCGAGAATCGGTGTAGAGCATAGCTGTTAATCATCTCTCCGATTTCTTGAATGTACCAAGATTCCTCCCATTTAGTTAATAGAGCCGCATTAAAAGACTGGGAACACTTTCTAACTGTGATTAATACAGAATGCAAACAAATTTTAAGTAATTTTTACTTTCAATTATTAGGGGCGACGTCCCTTATTTTTGGTTTCACATGGCAGCTTTTACATGATGAGCCATTTCATACTATGTATTCCTACTGTGGATAATATTTTCTAGCTAGAACTAAAACTCAAAAGATACGCCTATAGATATATACCTTGAGTAATATTGCCCCAAATATATTTGTATTCTTCCTCGGTGAGAACATTCGTAAGCTCGTAGGATCCGTTGAAAAGTGAAATAAGAACATCTAATGACTTCAAATAAGAAACTTCTGAAGTGAGGATTTCAAAAATGGCTTCTTGTAGTTGCTTCTGCTTATCACACAATATTCCTAGAATACCAGAACTTTTAACTTCTGGTAATTCGCACCAAAGTGTTCTCTGCCCCACTCTCGGGATTAGCATATCAATCGTTAATCCTAAATTTTTTGGAATCACTGGCTGGTACTCGTCTTCGGGCTAAAATTTAAAATAATTTAATAAATCCTATGTTAAAAAAAATAAGGCAAAAACACGAAAAAACCGCTTGTTTTTTAGTGTATATAAATTAATGGTCAACAATACATAAGTAGTAAATGAGTATGGTAATTTATTATTACCTTTAGAGATATCCCGTACGTGTAATACTGGTACAGTGGTTCCTCCTCTATAGAATAGATAGGTTGAACAGCTGATACGAAATTCCTTATAAGATCTGAGTCCGAGTCGTAAAAGTCTGAATCAGCATAGTCGTCATTATCATCACGATAATTATTATGATGATTATTAATTTTATAATTGTTATATTCCCCTTTGCTAAAATTTCTTGCTGGACTGCTAAAATGAGTCGAATTTGAGTTAGAATTAGAATTTTGGAATCTATGTCCATACAGTTCTTCGGTATCAGAGTTGATATTATGGTGGCTACAAATTTTAGGGACCGGGACCGGGACCGGAACTGCGGATGGAGGATTACGATAGGGATGGATGGGCTCAGTAGAAAGTAAGGGGGAAGGTATCAAAGGCGGTTCGGGGGGTGGAATACTTGGTCGAGGGATGAGTCTCCGGGCAATATTGCCACTACTACTACCCGGGCTTGCATTATTAATGTTGATGTTTTCATAGGTAGAGGTGCTCAGGGGCGAGGGAGGGGTGGACATGGACATGGACGAGGGCGTGGATGGTAACATGGAAAGTGGTGGACGACCATTTTCAATACTACTGCTGCTACTCATATTTTCTTTCGTATGGCGAATCAACCCTGGAGCGGAAAGGCATCTATTATATCCTACTCCATTCTGATTCTGATGCTGATTCTGATTCTCATGACTGTGATTTTGATGAGGAGTATGATTTCTCTCAATATCAAAGCTCGTTCTGGAAACTCGTCTCATGGAAAGTAATTTTTTGGCTATTTTTCTCCCAGCTGTTTTTGCAATTGAGGAAAATTTATTTGGATTTGTCGTTGTTGTTTCGCTTGATGTGGATGTTGTGGCTGACTGGGCTTTATTTCTCTCAGATTGACGCGATTGAGTTGGTGGGGGAGGTAAAGTTCTCAAGCCTGAGAATGTGCAGTTAAAATCCCGCTGTCTTGACGAGTAATGACTTGAATGATTTGGATGATTTTGAGTCGACCATGGATAGGGATCAGGGAAACCAGGGGATGATGGGAAGCCATTATTGTAGTCAGATAGCATGTGCGTGTCAGCGTAGTTATTAGAATTGGAATGAGAGGACTGCTGTGACCAAGAAATAGGTGAGAGTGGACCAGATGATGATGACTCTGTAAAATTTGTACCAAGCTCATGATTGGAGTGACCATAAATTGGCTCAGAGTAGACAGATTCATTCGTCGTGGATGTTGACAGACCCGCACCATACAATGTCAATGGTGCGTCTTCATCTGAAAAAAAATTTAAATTACAAATATATATATTATTATTATGTGAAATATTTTGTAAGAAAGGCCTATACACCTTTTTTGTTTTACGCCCCCGGCGGCAGGCGGTAGGCGGCATACAGTGATAGTGAGCTTGTACACACATTCTTTTTATTTATTATTTTACATAATTAATTATAATAGTATTCAGCTAATTCACTACCTCATACATTTGTGTATAATTCATGAATTACTTAGCAATAATATTGCTCATCGTCCTAACCATAATATTTTTATAATTTATACCAGTATGTACCAAATTCAATTTATTTATTTGGAAACTATTTTGAAATTTGTAAGTACAATATTATACGTAATGTGTTTTTAATTATTGGGAACTGTTCTCTTAAATTCTTAATTTTACATATACTCTTTCTCAGGGAAAAAGTAATATAGGTAGTGTAGAATTTCATTTATGAGTGAAATAATTTTTTTCTATATTTTCTTCACATGTCCTTCTGCCTTTTGTATATCTTCGGGGTCTAATGTCTAAAGTCATAAACCATATATTTTTCTGCTTCCTTGTGAGATGCTGTGTGTTATACATACGGTGCAACTGCTGAAGATGCAATACCCGCCATGAAAGACTTTCTAAGTATGCAAATTAAGGTGCAAAACAACTTTTAACTCATTTTAGCCATTTTGCATTAACGCGTATGATATACTCTATTTAAAGTTCATTAAAATGGCACAAAAATGGTACATTTTGCACCTTTCCAAATCGTTCGGTTACAATTGTGCATTGAGAATCTTTAAAAAATATAATATGCAATTCGAAAATTTTATAGCTTTCGAATTCATGCGGTTAAAAAAAATTTAAAGTATTTTTAAAATTTGAAAAACAAAAATCGCAATATTTTAAGATTTTAAAATTGTGCAAAATCCAATATCACATAATCGTCGGTGGCAAATCTGAGCCTTTCCAAAAATGTCTAAAAAAAAAATCGTGGCTTTCCAAAAATGTCTAAAAGCAAAACCGTGGCATTCCAAAAATGTCTGGAACTCTAGAAGCAAAACCGTGGCTTCCCAAAAATGTCTAAAAGCAAAACCGTGGCTTTCAAAAATGTCTAAAAGCAAAATCGTGTCTTTCAAAAATGTCCAAAAGCAAAAACATCTTTCAAAAATGTCTAAAAGCAAAATCGACTCTTTCCAAAACTGTCTAAAAGCAAAAAGCATCTTTCCTTTAAAAAATCCACTTTTATAGATATTATTTTTGGAAAGATACGGATTTGATTCTACACCGATGGTATGTTTCTCAGTAACATGTATTGTAAGTAGATATTCTCACTTTGCACACCATGTAAGTAGATGGTAGATATTACATTTTGAATTTCTGAGCAATTTCCTTCATGGCTGATACCTGGTCTGGCTCAAGTACGTGTAAATATGGCCACTAAGCGCTTTTAATATGTAAGTGAAACAACGGTGGGCTGAACCCGCCTTTGCTATTCACGTGTTAATGATTCACTGGTCGTTTTCGTTTTACCCCATTTCTGTACTTCAAATAACATTCCATCCACTACTTACTTATGTATAATAAATTAAAATATTTTAAGAAAGTTCAACTCACACGGACACTCCACAATGAAGGCACTGATCTCCTGCTCTTCAAAAAATGATCCATTACTGGGGCATTTAACTCTCAAAAAGCTGACACCAGAATAACCCCCTTCATTCGAATTCGACCTGAAGTCACAGTCTAGGTACAGGACGGAGTCACCCGTTTTCCCATTCCCGGATCCGAACTCACGATTTGTACTTCCACTCCCACTCCCACCCCCTCCCACATCTTCACCCTTCAACGAAACTGTACTGTAGTAGATCCGATTCCCAAATTTATCCACTGACCTATTTCTCGGCAAGGGAAGGACTGGAGTGAAGTACTCACACTGATCTGATGGTCTGCTGTAAGTCACTTCAATCAGAGATTTCGATGTTGCTAATATCTCCAGAACCATCTTGTATTCTATGATTGGAATTTCGCAGTAGTTTCTAATAAGTCACTGCCGACAATGTCTTTTTACAAATTGTACGGGGTCATATTCAAATTTAATGAAAAACTATGCGAGTACAAAGCACTTTTATTAAATTTTTGTTTCAGCACCTAATAACTTTCGTTTTCTCTTGTACTGTTCCAATACTTTAAGAAGTATTTACCAAAATATCGTTTAATTCACATCACATAAGTAAATCCAGGCATTTCGACGGTAAATTTCGACTTCCAGCAGTTATAGTGGTAGACTTTATTAGAGTCAGCAGAATACGTGCTGGTCCATTTATCTCCTGCAGCATCACAAATGAACCCGTAGAGGATCAACGTTTCTGGAACAAAACTTTTTAAGTAAGTCGAATCCATTTTTACGGGAATAAATTTGTACTATACTGTAGACTGTTGTAGCTAACTATTAAAGATACTTACACGTTACGTTACACTTCTTCACAAATAATACGACTGGTAATTAATTTAAATAGGACGATTTCCATTCCACTCAACGGTAAAGATAGGTATTTTAAGTATTTTTCAATCTCAGTTTTAACACTCACGCTTGAGTCAGCAACTATACTGACTGTACTGTAACTGTAGTACTGTAGCATGTGACTCATCACGATGCGATATCCTACAATAATAATATTACCTATGCAGATGTAATTAGGTGCATCACAACATTTCACAACTGCTACTGCACGCTACATGACAATCGTGAGCAGAATTGCAGAACAAAAACAATCAAAAGGATAACGCATCTCGTCTCCCTCATATAATAACTGACTGAGACACTATGAGCACAAACGATTATTATTCCTTCTTCATTTTTTTCTTCTTCAGAAAATCTTCAATCTTCTTGAGTCAGATCAAAAGAGATTCCTTTGTTTTTCTTAACTTGCGCAACATCCAGTAGTAGTAGTCGTAGCGGCAGTAGTCCAGTCCCAGTCACAAGACCTGTTTGTCCTCGTCCTCGTCGTCGTCCTCCGCGTGTTTTCCTCAACACCATGCAGCATTCTTTCTGTTATTGTATTACCAGGAATTTACTTTATTATTTGATTTATTATTACTCTCGCTTATTTCAATTTGCTAGGTACACATTACTGTTGATAGTTCGATGTAAGTTATTATTCCAAAGCACCAAAAGTGTTGAGTGTGGCAAACTAAACTCTCTTAAAGCGTGCTATTAATGTTCGATGCACTTAACACAACCTGAAGCTATATACGCTGTGGGCTAAAAATAATTAAGTTTTAATAATAAATAATTACTCATATTTTATATAATTAATAATTTTTTTTTGCATGACGGGCCACACACAAAGTCTACATTCTTATCCTTTTATTAGTTAGTAGGTACGTGTGTATTCATCTCCTAACGAATGAATCCTACGGTTGACGAATGACGAGAATTGACGAGACGTGGACGTATACCCTTGCCCTCCCCCATGTATTATTCTTTGGTATAGCGAAAGACAATACAGAAGATACCCATTCGTATTAATTATCACACTTTTCTATAAATATTATTTTTTAAATCCAAACAACCAACATCCAACAACCAACAACGTTAACGAAAGAACTAACAATCCTTAAGAAACATAGCTTCCAACTCCAACGGTCCAGGTGGATGACTAACGACAACGAAGAACTAACAACAGTGTATCAAGAGTTTAAATGATGGACACGAACACATTATGCTAACTAGTAAGATCCCACAGACTATGAATGATGAAGAGAAACCACAGATTGGAATATTAAACACACAGTTATAAACCACATAGTACAGTCAATAATCAATCATTTATAGATTGGTAATGATGCTAAAGGTCACACAATCCTGTGGTGTGGCAAACTTCTTGATACAGCTTCAAAAATCTACAACTCTAAAATTGACTCAAGCTGGTATAAGGTGGTAATAATAAAAAAAAATATTGGAGAATTTGTGGGATTTTTTTTTGGTGGATGTTGCGGACGTTTGATGAATATTGTTCTGCAGTTGGCAGTGCTTTGTAGTTGTAGTACGTGGGTAGTTGTATGTACGGAAATTTAAGAATTGAATTGAAATTGAGTTGTGAGTGTGAGAAGTATGTGAGCGTAAAAGTAGTGAGGAGAATATTAGAGAGAATATAAAAGACTTGGAGAGTTCTTCACTGAACATGTGCAACAATCCAAGACAACAAGAAAGGAAGGCATAGGCAGTAAAGTAGAGAGGGAAAAAGAGCAAGAGTATTATTATAATACACAGCAACAATAAGACACACAGAAAACTAAACTAAACTCAACTTTCGTCCTCGTCCGTACCTTCCAATTAAGTAATAGTACTGTTTTGTAGTGTAGTAAACTAGGAATGGGCAGAGAGAGAGAGAGAGAGAGGGAGATATGTAGTAATGTAATAAAATAAAGTAACAATCATCATATAGACAGAGAGGCTCAAATGGATGGCCCCCAAAGACGAGCGTACCTGTGTGGACGTCGACTTCGACTTCGAAGGAGCCCAAAGTTTCTTCAAGAAAATCAAAAGCAACAATCCTCAACATTAACAGAACAACATTCAGCAGCAGCCAGCAGACCTACTTAGTTTCTTAAGGCTCCCTATTGGTATGTGGTATTAATGTGGTACATAATAATAATGTACATCTACAACCCACGCATTATTATATTGCATTTTATCTCACAGTCAACTCAACAGTCAACAGTCAGTCTGTATTGCAATAATGTACCTACCTACCAACACCAAGTTAAATAGTTTACCTACATATTATTAGTAAGTCCGCAAGTCTCTGTCAGACTCTGTCTCTCTGCTAATGTTATAGATTATTACGTCAGACTTATCTTGTAAAGCAGTACTGGGTGGGCGAGGAAAATTTGCAAGAATTCAACTCTATAGTCAACGTTAATTAAAGCCGTACTTGGTATTGATGGGTATTTATATGTACTTTGCACGTCACCTGCACTATTGTTCTATAGCACAAAAATTCTATTTTACAATTTAATATTATAAATACATAATATCGTCTATGAAGAACCAAAACGACCCATTACCAAATTATGCTAGAATTAAAATGAGCTATATGTCAAAAAAAGGCAGTAAATAAGATACATATGCTTACAATGCTAATCATGAGTTTGTAAAATGAGCAAATTGTCCTATTTACATGTTTTTAAAAAGGTAAAAATTTCCTATTTACACATTTTTGAAAAGGTCAAAATGTTCTATTTACACATTTTTGAAAAGGTAAAAATGTCCTATTTACACATTTTTGAAAAGGTCAAAATGTTCTATTTACACATTTTTGAAAAGGTAAAAATGTCCTATTTACACATTTTTGAAAATGTCAAAATGTTCTATTTAAGTGTTTTTTAAAAGTGTAAAATATTCTATTTACATGCTTTTTGAAAAGTGCAAAATATTCTATTTACATGTTTTTTGAAAAATGCACAAGGTTCTAATTACATGCTTTCATGAACATGTTATTTTAATTTTTTCTGTAGATAGTGTATTTTGTTTGAAACTAAAAATGGATATGGGTAATTTTGGTTCTTCACAGATGATATAATATGCCTACGGCTGGAATATATACCAAGAAGGGACCGAAAGAAATCATTCAAAATGCAAAAAAGCGGTATAAATCGTCAATTGGGAAAATTGAATGAGGGTTAACAATTAAAAATGCAAAGTTGGTTTTTTAGTTAATACTGAATATCTCTGTACATGATATTCAAATAGAGATTGAATTTTAAAAGCTGACATTGAGGGCTTTAAAAAATTCCCTTTCATTTTTCATGGAATGAAGAAACTAACTATTAACTAGTAGGTACCTACTTAAGTATTGAGAATTAGTTTTCGTTAATTGCAACTTTTGTAATGTTAATTTTACTTAAATGGAAAATCTATCAAAAATTTTAATTTCATCTTTTATTTACACTTTCCACCCCTTATATATACGAAATTAAGAGTGTAATAAAACCAAGGTAGTAACGTCCACACGCACTCCCGTATCGTATGTGTGGACTTGATAGGCATTGGATTGGAGGAGACTTTTGATAACTATAACTATAATAATAATAATAACTAGGATACGACTGCAAACTACAAACTACAACTACGGCTACGACTTATGATAAAATAATATGTGTATCGCAACACACACACAACAAACAGAAGAAACAGACAAGTATTTATGATTATTCACATCCTTGCGAAGATATTATAACTTTCAGTTACACTTATTATGATGCCGTGTGTTCATATTATAAAGAAAGAAAAAAGGTAGGTAAGTAGAGGTACGTTTAAGCAATGTGTGTAGAATGAGAGACGTATCTTTTACCTTACGGTGCAATTAATCGTAAAGTTTAATATAAAGTATGTGGCTATGAGCTGTAATTTCACTCCTACTTAATATTAATATCAGTAGTTAGAACTATCACTATCAACTATCATCACACGTTAGTACAGCACTACAATCCGGCTGCCGCTATACTGCTACTAAAATGAAAACTAAATTAATAGGGCTTACGTAGTATAGGTGTACACATTATATGTTTATGGGGACGGTGAGACTATAAATAAAAATACTTAAATTATTTTACTTGGGCAAAGTAAAAACAGTAAATACAGAGCAGTTTGGATGGAGGCATATGCAACACGTTCATAAAACTTCATCTCAAGTAAACGGCGTGTATGAACTCATAAACACATATGAACTATGAAACTATCAAAAAACGAAACATGTACCGCATGGAGTACTACTGTCAGTAGTTAGTAGTCTACGGAATACTTAAAATAATAATAAATTCACTTTTTTTTTGTTGGAAAGACATTAAAAAAATTGTGTAAATTCTTACAAACTATCAGAATCAGACTGACTACAGACCCAGTTTAAGACTTAAAAATATACGACGATTAGAGAGAGATATTTTTTTTTGGTAATTGTAAAGTTTAAGAAATCATTTTATATGTATTATGGAAGTCGTACTTAAGGAATTGCCATTTCAATTTACAAAATTATACAGATAATTCAGAGGCAGAGGTAGGCAGGGTTATAATTTCCTTTTAAACTTAATAAAATTTTGGCTATAGAACTTTTTAGTATTCGCAGTCTCACTAGTCAGTGACATGTATGCTATTGGCTGGTGTAACGAAAAAAAACTGTAAAAACTTTTGCAACTGTCTAAACTGAAACCATTAAAAATCCAAATCAATAGAAGATTTTTGTGCTTAAAATCAAATGATGGATAGATTTACAGTAATCATATCTGTATAACGTATTGTCGGCTGTCGGTCGAATGTGACTAGGATGGTCAATGGTGATGTACAGCTTTTAGAAGAACCGTAAAAAGCAAGGTTAGCAAAGAAAAAGTACAAAACAAAATTACAATTCAATACTTTATTGCACCAGACCAGAGAGAGAGACCGAGACCAGTCAGGAGAAGACCAAAGGAGAGGACCAGCTTCAATTTCAATTCAAGTTTTAGACTTATCATTAGTTAGAAAGAGAGAGAGATACATTATAGCTTCTTAGATTGTACAGATTACACACACAGAATTATTTTTATTTAAGGCATATACTATAAGTGAGAAATACATAAAGGGAAAATTAAGATCTATAATAGTAAACTCCGTATATGTACGGACGAAGGCCATCATCAGTACCAGCCCTATACAGAACAACAGAATTAAACAGAATCTCACTCACTCAACTCAATGTATATAATGTGAAGACATTTTTCTACAAATGGGTTCACCATTAGTTATTCGTTTGTTGTACTTAGTATCCATCCACCAAAATGGGCAACGTTTTGAAACGAAGCCACCCTATAAACTATTAGGGTGTACATACCACACAATACAGAGGCAGACTTGAACAATTAACAACAGAAAAATAACACTCGTTTATAAATGAATCAAAATACATATTGTACATGAAGAATGAGAATAACAATATAAGCCATTTAGATTGTATAGTTTCAATTGTTAAAGTCAAAAAGCCCTATCTAAATCGATAAGTTTATATGAATTCTCACAATAGAGTAATTTGGAGTATCTATCAGTAACATAAAATCCTCAAGACCTATATATTTTAGACTGCTTTTGAAAGTACAAGTTTTGGGGTTAATCCACCGTTTAAAAATTTTAACTATCGAATATTATGTTTGGAAAAGAAAGTAATTTTATTATTATTATTATTTTATAAGGATATTTTATGATTTTGTAAAATTCGTAAAATTGTCAATATTTAGTTTAAAGAGTTTCAGCATAATAAAGTTTTAACTCTGTGGTATTTTCCATTTTATACAATGCGTAAGCTAAACCCGTAAGCTATACAAGCAATAACTACCTACCGTATTTCTTGTAATAGTAGGTAGGCCTGTAATGGTAGACGAGTCTGGGAGGTCGGAATTTGAATAGTAGAAGGGGTCCACTATTACAGGAAATACGGTATTTGGGTATGGCGTTTTGGAATTTCAAAATTACAAGCATATCGTAAATCGTAGAGCACCTGAATTTAACTGAGTGGAAAATATGTTACTTACAATTTGGAACATTATTCGGTTATTCGACTTCTAAGATTATTTCCAAGCTAGTCAGAAGCTTAAATGATAGCGAATTTTGATTTTACCAACAAATAACACAATCTGTTTAAACAGATGCGTATACCTTCACCTCAATAAACGTGCTGTGGTATTGTATTGTACTATACGTCATATCGTATGTGAAGAACCAAAATGACCCATATCCATTTTTTTCTAAAAAACAATATGTACTATCTACAAAAATATTGAAACATGTCTTGAAATCATTTAAATAGAACATTTTGCCATTTCAAAAATATGTAAATAGAACATTTAACTTTTTTCAAAAGTAGGCAAATAGAACATTTTGCACTCTTCAAAAACTCTTAATTAAAATTTAACGCATGCTTCTCAGATAGCTCATTTTGATAGTAGGCTAAATTGGATATGGGTAATTTTGGTTCTTCACAGACGATATACTTTTAGTATATATACTGCATTTAAATTATGTTATGTTAATTTATATGCACATTGTCACATTACAATATTATAACTCAAATTGAATGAATTTATAAGTAGAGGTACAGCTATGAGATATAAATAAATTCTGGTGCTGTATAGTGTGTACAAACCCAATAGGCCAAAACAGGGGTACATGCTATAAGTACTATGTGTACTACAGAGGTAGACCTGGACAGGGCAATACTTTAAACTTAAACATTAAATGTGTATATGGATATTGATGTATATATCGCGGTACTATTACTAAATTTTTTATGGATTTCATGAAATCTCAAGCATTGACGTCCTTTCTTATTGAAGATATTGTAACAACAGTGCTGAAGAAATCAGTACAGATTTGCCAACATCATCTTTTTTCTACAGTTCCCAATACATAATTGGCTACACTAAATATACATTTTATTCATGAATCTATTTATATTTCCTCGTTGATAAAAAGTTTTTGTTACGCATACTGAGTCTTATTAGGCTACCCTCATTGGAGGTCAGTGTTAACTTTGTCATTTTGAATAAAGTTATCTTTATATATATATATAGAGCCTCATCGTGGAAATGTGTCATTTGTCCACTTACAGCAGCAGCTACTTATTTACGTTTAACTGCAGAGTCGCTGGTAATGAGAATTCGAATAATTATACTGAATGACCCTGGCCTGGCATGATACAAGATATACAATGAAGTAAAGGGTTGCTCTTTGGATGCACTTAGCCCATTTAACATCCCTAAAACGTTTAAATGACAGAATTTTGATTGATCGTATGTACATAATATATACGTTTTGCCTTTGCGTCAAAGATTTTATAATAATGAAGGCTTATGAATGCAATCATAAAAACGTACGCACGTAGGTGGTTGTAATTTTTATGTACCTGGTTGGGTACTGGTATTGCGTGGGTTTAAAGTAAAATACGTGACCTTTACAATACGTATTTAAACCTGAATTAAAATCATGGTCACCAAAACGGTGAATTACATAGTACATTAATAAATATGTCATACATTTTATTATTATTTTATGATTTTACTCACTAGTCAGACTCACACAATACATGATGGCCTATGCAATACATCTATCATATTCTGAGCAACAGAAAATAACAACGTAATAATCAGTGACCTACGACCAAATTGGAAATGGTATAGAAGAAAGTTTCAAAGGCAAATCACTGCAAGCATTGTTGCAAATATGTATACTTACCAACGTTGACCTAATTTGCGTCATTTAATTGGAATTTTCAAAGTTTTATAGTTTTAAAAGGAACGGTTCAAATGGTATAGGGAATATATTATACTGATGCTGTAGGTTTTGTATGAAATGAAAGCAAAAACCTGTTGTATTTGTAACCGGGTGATTGTGATTGCTATATATGGCTAGCGGTATGAGGTATGCACGAAGTTTTGTAGTAGTTCGTACATCAAATATATTTTATGCGTAATATCGAAACCAGTAAAACTACCAATTTACAGAACTATGCAAATTACATAGTTTGCTTTATTTTTTATTAAAGCAGGCTTTAATAATACTCATATTGTTACAGATCAGATCGACTGTTGTTGGAAGCAATGATTTAAACCAAATCAATGATAGTATGTAATTATTATATAATTGAAATTAATATAGTTGACTCAATCAGATCTAAATAAAACACTTTGTATAGGCAGACAATAATGTAGTAATGTCAATAGTTTGTGTAATGTTTTTAAACCTAATCGTACGTATACATACAAAGAGGTTTGTTTTGAGCAGTTTTTGAATAATTTTGCAATTTAAGGTAAGTAATTAAGTATGTAATCTATAAAAACCATATAGTTTGAATCTATAATTCACTTTTGTAATAAGCTGAGATATTTTTGATCCCAAAAATTATTAAAGCTTATATTATGCAAATCCACATCTTGACAATTGAAAAACAACTAGGCGTCTTTTTCAACCAAAGTTGCAACAAGGGCAACGTACTTCTCCTTTGCCTCGTCCTGACTTAGAGTCCCCTTTAAAGCATTCCAAGCATCCCACTTTGCTTTACCTCGCAAGTCCAAAAGTCCAGGGCGAGCTGAAAAATAAAATAAGCACTTAACAATCAGAAAATTATTTTTTACTATACATTACTATACAATGAATGACACGGATCTTTAACTAGAAAGTTTTTCCTTCACTACGAATTATTTGTTTTTGAAAAATAACTTCTGAAATAAAATTGTTTAGGATCAAGCGGAAGACGGGAAGACTGACTGTTGGCGCAAATTTTGTGACAAGAAATAAAATGACACAGTGACAGGGTCAATCGTCATCCCGGTTAATGGTTACAATCATTATTGATTAAGTTAGGTACTGACCCGTGTTCACATCTCCAACAGTAGCTTGCTTAAACAGTCCATAAATTTCCAAAAGTTCAGTATCAGATGGAGTTTTCTTTAACACCTTAACTTGGTCCGCAGCAGCTTGAAATTTCTAATAAAGTAAAAAAAACATGAATATCTGGACCAACATCAAAGAAACTGATGCACCTTGATATAGTGTCATGTTGTTATCAGATCTGTCTTTTAATGAGACACAACTTCCGGCTACGGTAAGGCAGACGTGGAGAATGTGTGGTTACTATAGTATGCTAAATATAGTAACCACACAAGCGGTGTTGCCATGTCGTGTGGTTACTATACTAACGGGTAGTATAGTAACCACACACAAAAAATGTTAAAGTAACCACACAAGGGTTTGTATAGTAACCACACATAGGGGTTTGTATAGTAACCACACATAGGGGTTTGTATAGTAACCACACATAGGGGTTTGTATAGTAACCACACATAGGGGTTTGTATAGTAACCA
Source organism: Dicyrtomina minuta (assembly GCA_949802685.1). Taxonomy (NCBI): domain Eukaryota; kingdom Metazoa; phylum Arthropoda; class Collembola; order Symphypleona; family Dicyrtomidae; genus Dicyrtomina; species Dicyrtomina minuta. The sequence goes on from OX461808.1 coordinate 49,833,930, forward strand.
CACATAGGGGTTTGTATAGTAACCACACATAGGGGTTTGTATAGTAACCACACATAGGGGTTTGTATAGTAACCACACATAGGGGTTTGTATAGTAACCACACATAGGGGTTTGTATAGTAACCACACATAGGGGTTTGTATAGTAACCACACATAGGGGTTTGTATAGTAACCACACATAGGGGTTTGTATAGTAACCACACATAGGGGTTTGTATAGTAACCACACATAGGGGTTTGTATAGTAACCACACATAGGGGTTTGTATAGTAACCACACATAGGGGTTTGTATAGTAACCACACATAGGGGTTTGTATAGTAACCACACATAGGGGTTTGTATAGTAACCACACATAGGGGTTTGTATAGTAACCACACAAAGGATTGTACGAGGTGGGGTTTCAACATAAGAAAGCACATTAGCCACTCGTTTTTATAATTATTAATTTATTTATTTATACCCAAAGGTTCTTCGTTGACCCCAAAATCTGCATCTTCAACCTCAGGGGTTGAGTGGGTGTTATAGGTAAATAGCACACGGCGACTTTGACAATTCACCCTTTGATCCCTTATGTGGTTACTATACAAACCCTTATGTGTGGTTACTATGCAATCCCTTGTGTAGTTACTTTAACATTTTTTGTGTGTGGTTACTATACTACCCGTTAGTATAGTAACCACACGACATGGCAACACCGCTTGTGTGGTTACTATCTTTAGCATACTATAGTAACCACACATTCTCCACGTCTGCCTTACCGTAGCCCAACTTCCGACATCCGAATAGGCAGTCCTAAACCAAAATTATTATTTTTGGTGAATGGGTAACCTCAAAATCGAGAAAGTGAGAAAACTCACTAGTCAGTCATACCATCTCTTATCTCCAGAAATATTTGGTTTGGATAACAAATGTGGAGGGAACTAGATGCCGGTTAATTAACTAAGCGCTTACCTACATTACATCCTTTACCATTTGTAAGCAATTTCAATGTCTATTATTCTCCATCGAAATGCCTTCGATCCGGTGAATCATGTGCTCACAATATACTGTATGCTTGGAGCCTACTTAATTAATTATTTCTGTCAATCTGTGGGCATAAGTTGTATACTTACATACCCGACCCAAGACATAAGAAGAAGGATAAAAATAGGATTTTTAAAGCGCAAATGCATGGCATATGTATGCCGCTTGTTGCAATAAGCACAAGTATTTATTTCATTTTTTCATGGAGCTATTAGCCTTTTAAATCTGCCGATAAAATGTTAGATAATAGTTAGATAACAGATGGAAATATTTTCTACGAACATAGAACAGCGTGAAGCGAGTCCACGCTGTCCACTAATAAATATGTACTTCACTTCACTACCACGGCACGGTCACTTCTACTTCCAAGTACATCCTAGTAAACTATAACAAGTACGTACTTACGTAATAATAATAATTACAATTTAAAATACCAACCTCGTCAAGGGACATATTTTTCGTGGTATAAAGAACACGGCTTGAATATTATAACAATGATATAGTCAGTCACTCTTCTTTAGTACAATAAAAATAAACACCGATGCCGACGCCGACAGGAATATATGAAATTCAAAATTAGACTAGCTAAAAAGGAGCCACTAGAGAAGACTAGAAGAATCATATGAACGATAACAGCCAGCTATGAATAAGCATTCTGGAATTGGGAAAGAAAGAGGTCGCACAATTATTTAGGGTACCTATCCGACCTATACCTTATCGTGCCACTCCTGCCTATATAAATAATCCGTGCCATTCCTATAATGTTGCGCATGTACATACCTTTTGCCAAGCATGCCAATCCGGTTTATCTTAACGGAGTCACTCTGGCCTATCGTAACAATGCCACTCTGGCCTATCTTAATTATATACCACATAATACACCACACCATGCTATTCCGTTGCTGTATGTACCATACTATGTCAGTCCGGCTTATATCTTACTATGCGATGCCACTCCTGCATACATCTTACTATGCGATGTCACTCCGGCATATATCTTGCAATGTATGCCTCGAGGTCAGAGTCATATGTGGACTCGGTTGGAGTGGCATGGTAAGGTATAGAATGTAGCACGACATAAAAGATATACCGGATTGAGGTATTTAAGATAGACCGGAGTGGCATGCTTGACAAAAGGGATATACATACGTAGCGGCAGCGTCGTTGGAGTTAGTGTTGTATTTTTCGCGCAATTGCTCGTCCAAAATCCCATATACGCAATGCTTAAGCTTAAGCATTGCGTAAATGGCATTTCGCATTAAATGTGATTTATTTATTTTTGATCGTAGCCTATTTCAAAGGCTTCCAATATGTAAAAAATCCACTACTAATAAAATGGTGTGTGCTGTGAAAAAAAAATTTACATTAGCAATAGCACGCAAAATACAACACTAGTCGGAGTGGCACGGATGATTATAGGCAGGAGCGGCACGATTAGGGTACAGGTCTGAGGGGCACGCTACACAATTGTGCGACCTCTTTCTTACCCAACCATTTTGGGACTCCCAATTTCGAAGAATGGGATTGGGAAAAAGACAAGCGTAATACGTCAGCGTATTGTATCATAGCATTATATAATTAAGGGGGCGTCCATCAACAATGTTTATATTTAGGGGAGGCAGAATAAAACAGCCCATGTAAACTGTCTAGTTAGTATGACTCTAAAATATGGATATGCTAAACTAGGGGGAGGTGAAGTATTTGGCTTTGTCCTAAACGCCCTTTACGGACGACCCCTGAAGCACAACAAGCTGCAGCTTATTAAGCGCGAAATATAAATATTAAAATCATAAGTACCTTTCATTTATACAGTATCCCATCATTCTTTATGCCATTTATACAATACTTTTAAAGGCACGTTTGTTTGTCTGTTTCTCTCATTTTTTTAATTCTTGCGCAGCGAAGCAAAAATGCCCTTTAAAAGTTTAAAAGCTGCTGTAATTTTACGATTGTTGGTATATTATTTAAAAACCATTCTGCTTTCAACTTGAAGCTTTCTATTGTTTTTAAAAATAATAATTCTGAAACACTGAAACTTCCCTATTTTGATCCATTATTCGACGGAAACATCTGTACTTGCACTTAATACTAGTTAGGATAGGAATGGAAATCGAGCTTATATTTACAGGTAGGTGGTACCCACACCTAATGAGCATCAACACTGTAGATTAATGGTAAAAGGAACACTGCAATTGTTTATTTGAGTAAGTACATCGTTTACTAGTTAGCTCATCCATTGTTTTGTTCCTGGGGCAATCGGTCTCACGATTAGTTACTTCTAGTATAGAATTACGGAAATTCTTTTTGTAATTTTCCAAAGCTTGGAAAATACAACATGACAACTTCATTATAAATCCTATTACATTTCCCGTCGTCTTTTTCTAGTGGCAAGAATAACATACAACACAAGACCCTATGCTATGATTAAAGGCAATATGCAATGGAAGCAATGATACTTCGCAAGAAGTTATTAAAGCGGACATGAACATGAAAGCCCAGAACTCGATTGAAATTGGTTTCCGCGTCTGGCAACATAGCAACTAAGGAAAAGTGCATAAGTTACGTGGTACAAATATCGGAAATTTTAAACCCCTACATCCCCTTTTTTGGTACGTACGCTAATGTAAACGGATAGCCCCTATTTCCCCAAAATGTACCACATAATTTATGAAGTGTAACGCAACGAAGAACGATGCGATGGTCGGTCGGTGGGAACAAAAAAGTTGGCAGGCTGAGAGTTGATGCGCAAATGGCGTCATGCCTCCTCGTGGGGGAGGGGGCTATAATAATTTAAATACATGCTTTTATGACCAGAAGGAGATGTGAGGGTGGGAGGAATAAAATTTGAAAGTTATAGTATGACATCATTTAGGCACACTACTTTATGCACTTCACTGCGGACCCAGAGACTGCACCGCTACAATAAGCTACAAAACTTACTACAAAATTCAACTGATTCTCTACCTGTATATTTTTTTCGTCAGTATATACTTTATATATATACTTAATACTTAATATTGTTTCCCGTTGAAGTACTGATAAGAAAATGGAATATGTAAACAAACAGTACTGTACAGCTAGGAATTGACGCAAGTTCTCAAGAGAGAGCGTAGGCTGGGATATTTTCTCCAACATTGAATCAAAATGGTTTCTTCAGTGTTTGTCTCCGTCTGAGGTTCAGACTCACTGTCGAGTGAGATGTGGTGAAGAAGCCCAACCTGAAAAAAAAAATTAAATCTTCTTTTGGAATAATAATATTATTCCTCTGTCAAAATTTGGGTGACTTTTAAAAGTGGTGTGCTGTAAAAATGTAAGTTAAATTGTGCGGAAACATGCGTCCACTGCCTGAAACTAGGTAATGTTCTACCTTTTTAGTATATTTTTAGTTCTCGCTAAAATTATTTTCATCATTTTTTGTCATTCAGGAAAATTCTAATTCACAATTTTTCTCTGACTGACTGAATTCTATAAGAACCCTTACAAATACAAAGTAAATATTATGAATTTAAAGAGCTCAGTTCATGAGTAAACTCCAGTACTAATATAAAATATTATTTGCCAAACCAATACTTTTTGACAGGCAGGGATAGGGATGTTTGAACTATGTTTGATCTGTCAAAATTTTAACTTTCTTGTTAGGATGACGAAGACGAAGGTGGTTGTGAAATTTTTATTATTATTTGTACTCCGCCGAAGAGTAAATATAGGTTGGAGTTGGAATTATTACAAAATAGGGCTGACTGCCTGACGACTGACTGACAACTGACTGTCAACTGTGATTGGTGATGGCCAGTGGTGATTAGTTGGATGTTTGATGAAACTTTCTTTATTATTTTTTTTGTTGTAACACACTTCCACTTCGACTTGCAACATATCTGTTGATTGTTGATGTTTGGTGTTTGTTTGATTTTTTTCATTAAACTAGGATATGATTATACGTAGTTTGAAATTTATTAAATTCGTACCATGTTCAATGTTAGATTTATTTAGAATCCACTGGCTCTGTCAATTGCGTTGTTGGTTGAGTATTGTTATGTATGTTCGCTTGTTGAATCATGTGGTGGTAGTCAATCAATATAAATTGCAAGGTGACGTGTGACTTATGACACACGATACTTGTGAAGGCGACATACATGCTTTCATTATTTCATATTTTTATGAATTATGATTTTACCATTATGATCTTATTGGGATATATCATTGGCTAAATGAAGCAATTATTATTATTTTATTTGTGTTACTGGTGATATGGTATATCATGTATACATTTTATTTTTTTATATTCACTGTGTAGTTTTATATTTGAATTTGGCATTTTTAGCATGTAATATTTGTGTAGTATAGACAATTTAAAAGCTTAAGTTTCATGTTTCACTGTACATTATAATATTGTATATTCGGATAGATATTTTACTAAAATTGAGATATTCTGATATCATGCTGAAATCATTGGGGTACTCCTAAGTTTTCACAAATACCGAGGTAAATGAGTTGAGAAAAGTATTAGTGGTAGATGAGGAAAAATCAGTGGTTAATAATAGCGCAATCTAAAATCATGTTGTAGCTAAACAGATGTTTTAGGATCAGTACTTACACATATTTACAACCGTTATTATGTAAGTACCTCCTATACTGTAGTTTGCTTTAATTTATGTTTAAAAAGGATCTTTACTTCAACTACATTTGTCTATATTTCATTAACTATTGTGTAAGAATGTAATACAAATAATCGTAGAGCATTACCTAGTCATACAGGTATTGTAAATGTGTCACAGTGACTGATTAACGTTTTATGTTGTATTGGTTGCGCCATATCGCGAGTTGATGACCCCCGATTTTATGTGTGAAACAAGCAAAAAAAGGTTTTCATGCGTTATAGTTGTAACTTCTTGTTGTAATACAATTTTTGGCAGGTTTAATTTTTATGTATCAGCTGTGATGATTAATATTTACCAGTTCAAGTTGACGTAAAAAAATGTAAACATGGTAACTTTTAGCTGATTTGTAGATTTAAAAAGTAATTTTTTACTTTCAAAGTTTGGTTTTTAGCGATGACCTTTTTTATGCTTTTTTATCTGATCTTTCTTGTTCACGTATGGCCACGCCATGTAATCAAAACTATTGCGTTATGGAAAATTACTGAAGTTGATATAATTTTTAAATACAGAAGTTTTATAAACTAACTTATGTATTTTTTTTTAAATTAGTGGTATTGAAAAATTCCTAACATTTACAATTTTTAGTTCCAGGATTAAAGGAGATAATTACGCCCAATATAGAATTTTCATGTGAATTTACTAAATCTGTAATATGTTATTTGTATGCAGGTCACGCAGGCTGAGTGATTGCAATCAGGTGCAGAGGGTGGCTAGTACGAAGAGACTGACAAATGGGCTTTTACCCAACCACGTGACAACTCGAGCCCAGGCCAAAGTTTGTAAAAATTCTGCGCCCAATAGTTTGAGGCGGAAATCCTTGTCTCCATCAAAAGTATTCAATTCTCAGAAGAGTAGAAATAATACCAATAATAATAGGAATAATACCAAGTCAACCAGTCCTAGTGGATGTAGGAAGAATAATAGTAGCAGTCGGGTGAATGGTCTTGTCCGAAATCGTAATGTAGTTCCGAATAATAACAACTATGGACACAACAGGGGGGCCAGAAGCCAGGAGAAGAGGGGGAAGAATGATTTGAATTCAAGTAACAACAACAATAATAATAGTAATGGACTGATTGAAGGGAAGAGCGGTCGGGGTCAGCTTCTCAATTCCTTCACTCATCACCGGTATCAACACAGTAGTAGCTATGGTAACCATGCTGAACCTAAGACGGAGAGGGAACGAGTGGCACTTCACAGAGCTATGGCTGCGGAGAAACGGGCTGACCGTCTTAAAAAGAGACGGTCTGCACTATGGGTGCTCAATTGCGAAGCTGAATCATTTCTATTTGGGGAGACGGCTGCGGAAAAACATGAAGTTGAACTACCACCATTGGCTACACCACCAAAGAAACGGTAAATATTTTAATATTTTATAATAATTATAATATGCTAACATATTCCATGGCCTCGTTAAAAATATACAGCAAGCCGTTCTGTACTTTTGCTAAAATCAATATTTAAGTGTTATACTTTTTAAAAATTTAATCTGTTAAACTGACACAGCAGGAAGTCTACGCACGTTTTTATAGAAGGAAGCAAGATATTTGAAATATTATAATAATGCTTTGAAAGTGCAATACTTTATATTTAAACTTTTTCAATGGAGAATAAATATATCAGATAGTTTGGGTTGAAAGTGCAAAATACCGTATTTCCTCTGTTTTGAAAAGGAATAACATAATTCACATATTTTTGAAGCTGTAAAATATACAACAGGCTAGAGGCCCATTTAAAAAGATAATTATCACGGAAGCTACATTCGGATATATGTAGAATCTCAAATCTGTATTTTTATGTTAACAGACATCAAACTGCGGCTTTATTCTGCAACAGAATTTTCTGCTTATAATATTTGTATATTTGTTCGTAAATCACCAGTATGATAAAGTATTGGAGTATTGCTGCTTTTATTTTTGCTGGAATCCTGCGGCTGCATAAATAAAGTAGTGTAATCGTATATGTAATACATAACTTCCCTTAATGGTTTAGACGGCGAATGCGAACAAATGAGTTGGGAAATTTGTTGAAAGAAAGTCCAATCTTGGGGTCAAAGCTCCGATCACCTCCACCAGCTTCAATTCCTAAAATCGTGCAGCAAGCCGCCACAAGTGTCGAGAAAACCCCGACTATTAGTAGAGTAGCAATTAGTCGATGTGAGCCTGAGGATCAGGTGCTGGATTGTAAAAAGGCGGAAGATTTAAAAGAAAAAACATTAGATCCTGATTGTTTTTCTACAAATATGAACATGGAAGATGAGCTTACCTCAATTGCATCACCTCAGTCTGTATACAGTAACATGTCGATGGATGCTCCTACATACATTTTTTCAGATAACACTTCAAGTTCCCAGTCCGTCCGTATTCAAAGCGTTCTTTCCTCAATGGATTGGAAGTTTTCATTCGAGGTTTGTAAATTTTATATACTGTTACATTGCTAAGTATCATTTTACAAAATTTGGCCTTGATGTTTTCTTCTTTTATTTATTCTAACATTGTAATTTTATGTTTTCATTTCAGGAATTACCGTCAGATGAAGTTTGGTACACCACATTCAAGCGTCAAGAGACTCCTCCAAGCTTTTTCAATTTAGCCTCTTGTGTAAAGAATCAAAATCCATTCTCTCCGGTGCTTCTACCCTATGAGACCAAACTCCTAAATAATCGATCTCCAGCGAAAAGGAAATTCTCGCGGCTACCCCGGAAATCACCGCGTTGTCATGCCTCAACGCTGGCTATACTTTCTTCCTTGAAGCGAGGCAGGCATCGCAATTCTGTACTGTCACCAACTCCCACTGCTCCGAGTAGTAGTGTCACCCCTTCCATTAGTATTTCTTCACCTCCAGTATCCCCGCCATGTTCCCCAGTACCGTCAGCATCATCGTCGATTCAGGCAGTGGGTACTGCACCTGGTACCGGCACTGGTGGTGTTATAACATCTGGGGTTGGGCCTCAAACAAGTGGGTCAGAGGTTTTGCAAATAAAAACTAAAAGACCTTACAAAAGACGCCACCCATCTTCCCCTGAACTCGGCGCTTTGGGTAATCCTTGCCTTGCTGTTAAAACCTCTACCTTACCCCCAGTTTCGCCGTCAATGTTATTATTGAATCCCCTCTCACCCAGCTCATCTCATAGCAGTCCATCATCATCGTTGTCGCCTTCAGCTTTGTCATCCCATCGGAATCGCGACCGAGAATTAAGTGCTACACAATACCTTTGGGATTCTATTCAACTTCTCTCGGATCCGTATGTGATTCAAGTCTTAGCCGGAGAGCGTCCAAGATCCCCACCACTTCCTTTTAAAGTGAATCACCTATTCTCAAGTCACATTAAGGTGTACAAGGAAACTCTCAATAATAACAAAAGCAATTGTATAAACCTTAAAAATGGAACCGTGTCAGTTGGATCTACCAAAACCAAAAATATTTCACCACAACGAAACGATGTGGCAGTCTCCGCGTTGAACTCCAAACTTCCTTGTCCAAAGCGTTTCTCAAAGTGTTGTTCAAACAAAGACAGTGGCCATGTTGTGAATGGCTCAAAGTTTCAACCCATCTCTTATAGTCTCAGTAGTAGGAACAGTAGTAGTAAATTCGATGCAGTAAAATCGGAATCCCACAGTTCAAGAAACGTTACCAACCTCAACAACAACAATAATAACAAAGATACTAGTTACAAGAACAACAAAAATAATGTCGTGGTAACGAGTGGGAATAATTCCAAGGGGATGTATATTAATAATTGTCGTGGTCGCAAAGCTTCCCGAAACTCTCCCGTTGTTCTCGTCGCAGACATCTTTAAGAAGGGCACTGCGAAATTAACAACAAAAGCTGGAGTTACAACGGTTTCGGTGGTAAAATCTTCATCTTCTTCTGAATCACAGCAGCAACAAATACAGTTACAACAGAATACAACCTTCACCACTAATAATAATAATAATAACAACAATAACAACAACAATATCAACATCGATAGCAGCAACAATAGTGGATCATGTAAATCTGCTGACTGTAAGGAGGAATTATTATTCCTCATGGAAGGTATACCACCGTTACCGGCATGGCCAGTTTAACATGAATATAATATGAATTTATTAAAATGAACTTAAAAAAATCGCGTTCACGAGAAAACCAAAGCCAGCAACAATTTAATTAGTATTTATTGCTCGATTTTTATTATTATTTATTTGATTTCAACTTACCAACCAGTGTTTACTCTAAAAAGGTTTGGTTAAAAACAATATGTACAAGGTAAATGTTTAGTTTTCTATTTTAGATATATTGACATAATATTTCCTATATAATTACTTGGTTAGCATAATATTAAAATATGAATTTAATTTAGATTTTTAGTTAAGTTCAAGTAATTTTTGTGGCGCTTTTCAACATTTTTGTAATACCCATTAAACTTTAGCTTAACAACTTGCGTCATTGTTATATTCGAATATATCCATACGGTATTTATTATATTGGGCTGGTGTGATAACTTTAAATACTTTACGTTGCGTGTGTACTAGGTCCGGTGTTATTGTTATACCTAGTGATTTCAACTTCAACAAGGATTATTCACTATATTTGTTTGTGTGAAACCTCATCATAATTCTGGGAAGGCAGAATTCACGAGTCAATTTTCAACTATATATCTATAAAATTTGGGCATTTGAAGAAAGGATCCAATGGCAGAATTGTTTTCCAATGATATATAATTTATTACGAGCATGAGGCGCGGATACTGCGGTTTAGAATTTGGAACGGATATAAAACAACCTGGTGGTTTTTTTACGATAGATAGTCTTAATGTATAATGCACTACTACTACTACGAGCCCTAGCCAATATTATTTGCCAACATGAATATGAAGATGTATGTAGGAAGCATCAAGAAACTGCTGTCAGAAGTTATTATTAACATTCATAATGAATCCAAATTGAAATTTTTGAAAAACGAAATTTTTTGCAGTAGCAATTTCTTCAATGTTTACTTTTGGAAATTGTTCAAGCCTTGGCTCATTTTATTGCCATTATTGTACTCAAACATTGGAAAGTATGATGATATGAATTACTAATTAGTACTATTGTTATAAATATAGAAATATTATGTAGTTGTTTGTAATTTTATTTTTTTGCTAAACTGCGAGCGGCCATGCAGTCATTTTAACAACTGGGAATGCTGTGGCCGCTCAGCCTTGGGTGAAATTCTGTCACTTTCCAATTTTCAACCCCAGCTATTTTTTGTGGCTATTGAATACCGTCAATTTTAATTTTCAATAACTTCAATAGCTGTAAACGACAATAATGTCATTTAATTTAATTTTGAACTATAATTTGTGACAACTACCTTATTTATTTATTTATTACAAAATCTTCCAAAATTACAATTTTATGCGATTAATAATTTTATATGTATGTATAGTAAGATTATTAATCACATTTTTGTTATAACATTATGTATGACATACTAATTCACCACTGTCATCTTGCTTTTCAATTTAAGGGTGTAGCTTATGTACCTCTAGGTATAAATACTAAGATTATATTACACCCTTTAGGGTAAATAGACGAAATTGCTATTTCCGTAGTAGATAGAGATAAAGAAGCCACAGTGATAGTGTTTTTCGGGTTGGCCAATTAAATCCTACAATATATTTATGTACTACGGAAATTACTATCTTGTATAGATGAACCTACTTGTGTGAAGATAAGACATTAATTATATTCGGGCAAAATGTCTATATATCCTTTCCACGCGACCCAACTGGGTTAATACTGACTTACTTCCTTAGAGGCCCCGTCGTTTAAAAAAAATGTTTTCCTTAACTAAAATTAATGACGTTCTTCACTGGGGTTACATGTCTGTATAGATAATTGAAAAATTGCGAATTGAACTGATGAATTGCTTCATTGCCGTTCTATATAGTTTTCGTTGTCGCGCCGTCATTAAATCAGACACGAAAAGTAGATGGGAGAAAAAAAAGAAAGAAAAGTATACAGCAGAGATGAAAGGTTTTCGGTCGGGTTCGGTTTGGGTTTCGGTGTTATCCTTGAAGTTTTATATGTAAAGTTAATAATGTTTTGTGTATAAATTGAAATTAAATTGGATACTGTACTGATGTAGTAATTTTTTTAGTGGGTGTGGAATATTGGTATTTCCTTTTATGCGTAAAAAATCGAGGACGATGTGCGACGAGGCTAGTAGGGTTGCTTTTGGACGGAGGAGACATACATAATAAAATGTAGTGCGATAAGTTTTAAGGTTTCTTTCAAAATTAAAATATCGTATATTTAATCTTTTTTATACATGTAATTATTTTGTACACTATATAATATAAAATAATCTTTTGGGACATAAAAGAGGGAAATACATTTTTATCACTGCCAATTTGTAAATATGCATGAAATATTATAATAAAATCTTTACAAATAAGACGGCACCATTATTGGTGTTGATGTTTCTAAATATAACACAATGTGTGCTCGGTTTAATGACAAATTATTTTATTCATACACGCTCCATACAAGTTAGTCATAATTAATAATTAATTTAACAATTTAATTTTAAGTTGACTGTGCATCTATCCCTTAGATTTTATTTCGTGTCTCTGAAACGAACTTTCTATAATTAGCTAAAATTTCATCATATCATCATCATCATAATATAGTCATCAACAGCTTAAATAATAATAATAGCAATAAAATAAGACTTTACCTCAGTCAGTGTGTCACGGCGCGATAAGAAAGTCAAGGCTTAACATAGCAAGTAATAGGAAACCGTGAACTTATTTTGAAGGTTTTGTATATTTTCTGAAGATTAAGCTGCATTTTTTGCTGCTTTTGTTAGGCCGATTATAGGTCGAGACTATTTCGTGGTTTCCCTATCTATAGCTTGCAGATATTTTAGAAATTGGAATTTTGATGATTTCATATACCAAAGTAGCTACACTTTTCGTAGATATTAATACAGTTTCGATATTTTTGCTGATATTTTGTCTTTTACTGATTTGGCCTTAAAGAAGTTTCAAAGTTATGTGGCTATAAATAAACAGCGTCTGACTCCATGGCATGGGCCTTAACCATAACCACAATATTGTCAGTTTTCAGATTCCACGTTTCAAGCCTATTTTGTTATGTGGGTATTCATTCAGGGTCGAGCGAGGGGCGTCAATTTTATGGATTTAATTTTGTGGAAACCAAAAAGGTTTTTTTGTCAGCGAGGCAAGGGCTATAAAACCGATATTTATTTGTGTTAAAGCCGTTTTTGTTTTGGAAGTCAGAGTGTGCTGGGTGCCGGGTGCCAGCTGGAATCATATAGTGGAGCTGGCATACTGAAATATGGTGACTATATGCATAATATATATGTGTAGGTGCCGCTGTAGAAGATGCAATACCAGTCAACAGAATTTTCAGGAAATGCAAAATCCGTTATGTCGAAGGCATGCCAACTGCATCTACATACATCTGCATCTGGCTATTTACATTTAAGTTCGCCGTTTAAAATTGGTATTTATATGTATTAATTGACACTTCAATGAAACTAAAATTAAGTTCAGAATGTCTTTTAAAAATACAACAAGTATGCGAACTAAAAATGTTTCAAGTACGTCAAGTAGATGCTTTCCAGTCCATCTATATCCATAGTAGAGTCGACAGCGCCAGCTCTTTAGAATTCCATGAACGCAATTTTTTACGCTACAATACTACAATGGTTCTTGACCGACGCGACGATGTAGAAAGTATGAAATGGTATCATTAATTACATGATTTCTTAAGTATGCAAAATGCGCTATGTACTCAAAAGCTTTTTCAAAAGTTCAGTATATCCTATTGCACAATTGCATTGAGTATAATTTTGTAATCACATGTTTTTTGGAAAGTAGTAGTTAAATGATTTTTCAAAATTTCAAATGTCCTAAGTTACAAATTAATTAAATCCTCTACTGACCTCATGACCTGCTTTTTGAACCCACTTCTTCAATGGTTCTAATTAAGAATTTTTCGAAAAATAAAAATTATCACAATACTACAGTTTTGTTAAATGTCGTATTTGACAATTTTCTGGAAATTTGAAAATATCATAATTTATTGTTTTCGGCGGGGTGGTGATGGCGACTGGCGACTTATCGCTAGGACAGCCTTTCCTCATAAATTATAACTTGATTTCTCAAAAATAAATAAATCCGAAGTCCCCTCACTCCCCTTACCCTTATACTTAAAAATGACTAATTTTATTAGAAATGCAATAAATGGGAAATAATGTGTTAACTAGTCATATTGGGCTACACACTGTAAATTATTTATTTATTTTAATCATATAAGTGAAAAGACGCATTTATTGCTATTACATAATAATTCAATCCAAATGAGTAATATATTATTAGCACCAACTTATTACACATACATAGGTACATACATATTAGGTACAACTCTGCTCCTATTCCTATTGCCTGCCTGCTATATTTATCTGTGAGTTTCATGATGAAGACCATAAATCAAAAAGAAAAGCAACTCTAATAAGGAAGTTTTTGACAATGATTATCCCGCAGCTGTGGGTGGTACGTCCTTCAAGTTTTTGTCCGACTTTTGGATGTCAATGATGGTCTCTTTGAGAGGAGGATTATTATCATTCTCCCGAAGAACTGTCACGACCAGAATTTCATCAGGAGACAAATGACAACTAACTTTGTCAGGATTGCAGTCCATGGGCAATAAATACTTTCTCGTGAACTGACGTGTAATATAACCTTTTGGCAGCGACTTCTCCTCATGCCGTCCCTCCACCACGACGTAGTTGTTCACTATTTTGACGCTCAATTCTTCGGGTAGGAAATGATCCACTTCAATCATGACCTGTTAAAGAGAAGCAGATTGTAGAGTTGTAGAACTGACACTACCAATTTAATACACTTGCATACATAAGAACAATAAAGAAGAATTGTTTGGCAAAACGGGATAAGTAATTTTGTTTTAAAACTGAGATTATTTATTTGCGTTGCGTGTACTATTCAACTAGAGACGTTACTGTATTGCAAAGGTCAAAGTTGCAGGTCAAAGCTCAACCAAAGCATGTTCTTTTACATTGTCCAAATTTTCGTTTTTTGGCAAAACGGGGAAATTCCACCCATAACATATGCATTTCTGAGTTAACTTTTTGAGTGTTTTCGTGGTTGGCAGAAGACAATTCACAAATCTTGTATGTAAGAAATAGTTTAAAAATAAAAACCTTTTGGTTTCACTCAATACGATTAAAATTTTATCTCACGGACTTTTTAATCCACTATAAGTTATTGATTTTGAGGCAAAGGCAAAACGGGCCAAGTCAAATATTATGCTAAGAAAATCTTTCAGTCACATTTTAATTGAAATTCATTGTTCCCGTAAAATTTGCTTCCATGGACCTATCCCCTTTTGCCAAACAACTCTTCATCTATAAATTTCCTATAGATAGAAGAATAATAACATACTTAGGTAATACAATTATTAGTAACATATGTGCAAAATCAACAATGTCAAGAATGTCTTTTGAGTTTGCTTATGGTTATAGATTTTGATGGATGGAAATAGATATATGGAGTAAATAACTGTCATAATAAAAAGTTACCTGAAATTTTTCCGAGTCGCTCACAATTTTCGACCGACCTTCGGAGTTTTCCCCAAGCCAGGCCTTGGAGGTACTCGAATGCATGTTTTCTGCTGATGATGAGCCCGACCGCGTCTCTTCGCTACAAGACTCTTTTGACGTAGACGAAGATGTAGTTGTTGTGAATGTATTCTTCTGCTTTTTACTACCCTCAGTAGATTCAGCCTCTTCTTCCTCTCCTAGCTTAGATTCCTCGGCTTCGGATGCCCCGTGTTCCCCTCTCGTAGACGTGAAATGTGCAGAACTCTTCTCTGTGTGCTTCTCCGTTATTAATGAGTTCTTGTTCATGACGTTCCAGCAGTCAGAGAAGAATGGGTCCTTAAAGAAGGATTCTCTGTAGTGCATCGGAATGGTGTCAGGGAATGTGAGTCTACTCATGATGAAACTCAAAATGAAAATCTTCTTGACTTGAGACGATGATACTTAGTTTTGGTTTTCTCACTGCCACAGAAGTACACAAAGAACTCGTCCAATCTGGAACTGAAACTCTGAGCTGACTACTGATAGTAAGCCTGTGCAGTACAAGGATAATAAATGCAATTAATTAATGCGCTAATAATTAATATTCATTTATGATGCCCATCTGCACGGAATCCAACGTGGAAAATTTAAGCCATGAGTAATTGTAATTTATCCACCTAATTCAGTCTGTCTGGACTCTGGACATGCTTCAGTTTTAATTCCTTTGGAATTATTTGTAACTCCCTAAAAAGGGGAGATTTTTATGAAAATCGGAAGATAAAATCATCATCTTTCAGTTACTGTTAGAATGTAACTTTTCAACCGTAGTTGAAATAATATGGGACCTAAAAATGTCTGTCCACTGACTGACTGTAATTAGGGTAGATGTGGGCAATTGTGCTCGCTCAAGTTTTTAATAGGAAAATGCCAGGACTGCATGGAAAAGAAAGAACCTTATTTTACTGTACAAACACTTAAAAACTTAAGCGATCACAATTACCCTCATCTACCCTACATAAAAATCCCTTTCTGTTTGTTCTTGCAGTTTACCGTTTATGCAATTGCAATTTAGTATTTAGCCAGTTTAGCCTATTAGCCATACTACGATACTTTAAACAGTAAAAGACGAACCAAGGACGCCCTCCCCCTTCAGTTAAACGAATGACAATCGTATTAAATGAAACGCGAACCATAAATCAAAAGTCACAATACAGTAACTTTTAACTCGACGCCTTTCTAAGCTATGTAAAACTATGTAAAATGAAAACTGAAAACAATCGGTCTGATTTTAAAGCGTGCGTGCAAGTCAGTATCAGTAGATACTATGCCTACTTACAATTAGTACTATTACAATGGACGAGTGACTGGCTAATATATAAACTACCTATCAAGGTTGAAATGTCCGACAGTAATAATTAGCCTAAGTGGTTAATGCACTATTTCACTACATGCTTATTATACGATTGTGATAAATTAATCAACCTAAGTGTTTTTACCGCAAGATCTCCTGTACGACAACACACCACTAGTAGCACCAGCGCTCCTGCTGCCTGCTGCACTGCCCGCAGTCACACATTCCGTAATACTGAAGATTCATCCCGACTTCCCCGACATGGTTGATGGTGCTCGCATACTGTTTTGTGTGAAGGAATTAATCCCGTGCATGCATAAGCGGAGTGTATATTAACGTATTCGAATAAAAGCTTCGACGTTCTCGACCTTCACCCAAGACTAAGATAAAAGGTACATACTGACTGGTACCGGGGTCGGGAATTCAGGACAGTTCCCCAGTGCCAGCGCCAGTGCCCGTGCCCGTCGCAAATGTTTCTGTCCGACTCCGAATTCACACGAAAGCTCTGGATAACTGCTAACCTTGAGAAGCCGGCGGTGTTCGGGGATAACGGTCTTCAGTTGTCGGTCAGTCCTGCTTCTTCTTGTTCCACCTTATACTCGTAATAAAATAGAAAGCCTTCAGCCTTGCACAGACCAAACTGACACAAAAAAAAACGAGATTAGATTTCAAATACATAATAAGAAGAGCTGGTTGCCAAAACGAGATAAATCCATTTTTTTTTAAATTAGATTATTTGAGCTACGCGTACTATTCAACAAGATACGTAAATGCAATGTGTTGAATCGTAAAGGTCAAAGTCCAACCTAAGCCATAAGCAATTTTTTAAAATAGCCATAATTTCGTTTTTTAGAAAGAAAAGTGGGTAAATTAAATGATTTTTCGCAAAATGGGTTAAGTCCACCTAAAACATGCATTTCTGATTTAAATTTGGTTTTTGAGTGTTTGCATAATATTATGTAGAAAACAATTACCGTGCTTAAATGTTTGTAGGTATGTAAGAAAAAGTTTAAAGTTCAAAAAATTTTGGTTTCGCTCCTTACGATTAAAATTTCATCTCACGGACCTTTTACTCCACGTTAAGTTTTTGATTTTGAGGCAAAACGGAACTACTCCACAAATTAAAATTTTTGAAAATTTGATTACAAATTCCAGAGTCAGTCAAGATTTATAAAGCTGCTTGTATTGACGCTTCGTCATTTACAGTTATAGTACATGTAGAAAAAAAATGAGTTCAATAACTAATCCTGTCGCCTTTGATTCATTATTCGTTGTTCCTGTAAAATTTGCTTTAATGGACTTAATCCGTTTTGCCAAAAGTCTCTTCATATTATGTATTCTGATGTGTTGATAGTTTAGTAGGTGGTAGGCAAGGTACCTGTTTCATGTTTGTAGGTGGTACCTGTAGTTTGTAGTAAAGTTTATTTAAGGAGATACCCTCCCTCCATGTATCTCGCACGTCCAGAAATATCGCGTGTATTACTGTATTCTGTATTATGTAATTTGTGCTACAGATTATACAGATGTGTACTGCTACTGCTGATATTGCATCATTCTTCGAACTCGAGTTCGAATTCATGATTTATACAAAAAAAGATGAAAATAGAACAACTGTTATGATGAATTTAAAAAAATTCGAATTTGATATTTTTCAGATCGTATTTTATTTCATGTCATTCTCTTCACATTCAAGGTAGTAGTAATTATATAATTATTATCAATAATTTATAATAATATCATTGTCATTGATTTTTTCTTCTTCTTCCTCTTCTTCCTTCTCTGTAATTCTTTTTATGTTTTTAAACATGGCTATAAAACTCTGCACAGTAATATTTATTTTATGCTTTTTTTCAACGTTAAAATTTTTGCGTTGTTGTACTGGTTGTACGCGTCTATATTTTGTGTGTGTGTGTATGTATATTATAATATATATATTATGTAACTAATATATTAAATTGATACCATGTTCACAAGGAATCATAAAGGAGTACATTGTGGCCATTATTATATTACATAGTTGAGTATGTAAGTAAAAGTAGAACCACATGATAAATGCTTAACAAGAAGTATATAATAATAATTATATATTAATATATTCGTATAATCGTAAGTCGTAACCGTAATCGAAATCGAAATCCTAGCTTACATTACATAATGACTTTTTTTATCCTCAACATTTTGAATTTAAACTTTGACATAAACATCAATACTTATATAAGTATAGTACTTAATTGATTGAAATCTCAATTATCATCAATAGTCAGTGTAGTTTTAGTAGTATAGTAGTAGTTAGCAGCTTGATGCGCTTACTGTTTTTTTAAAAATTATTATTATTTTTAAGATTGATTTTTTAATAATTAATTGTTGTTCACAAAAATTTGGAGTCAAATTTAAAATTCTACAAATATAACGACGTTTTCTGAATAATATATATAATTATGAACGTCATGTATAATGTACAAGTATAAGTAATAATAATAAGTCAAAAGCAGACCAAAAACTTAACTGATATATGTTTATACAATATATACTTGGGCTTAATAATTATAATTTTAAATGTTTACATGTATTGAATTTAATTTATCCTCACAAACAAGCATTTTTTTTTCTGAATATGTTGCTTATCATAATTTCATAACCAGTTCAACCATAATATATCATCATCATCATCCTCCTCATCTTCATCTTGGCACTGGGTTCAGTTTCAATTTCATTTAATTAATTAATTATTTAATAATTATATTACGTAAATAATATTTTTCATTTTCATCGACGAAGTTATCGTTTTTTTGGAACACTTGAGTATATAGTTGTAGTATTTATTTTTTTTATTTGGTTTTTAGTTTTAATAAATTCTTTTTTTTCTCGAAGTATTTTCGAAAAATCATCCTATATACGTATATTAATATATATAACTAATAAAAACTACTATAAGACTATCATCATCATCATAAATACATAATTAATAATAGTAGTAATAATATTTTAATCTTTTGATTTTTTTGATTTATTTTATTTATTAGTATTATTTTATTAGCTTGAGTCACAACTTCGTTTCTCCTTTCAAGTCCATCATAAATACTGTTATACATACAATATAGTTTTATTATATGTATTTTTTAATAATAATGTGATAATAATATACCTACTGTAATTTATTTTTAATATTCCTACAGTCGTGTATATAGTAGTCCTTCTTTTATAGTGTCAATTTCTCAATCAGTAAGAAGTATATTAGTCGCAGTATTTCCCTTTTTTACGTATGTTATGTCTGTCGGTATACTCATAAATTTGTATAATCATTTTTTAAGAATAATATGGTTTAAGAGGTGGATACATTTTATAATGAAATCCATCCATGGATTGCGTCCAATAATATCCATGCCATCCATGCATGCAGCGACCGAGAGTTTTGATTAAAATAATATTTCAAAAATTTGTAATCAAAAATTCAAAAAACTAATTAACAATATAACAATTCGTATGAGAGAAACAGTTTTTAGTTGATTGTGTATAAACAAGTAATTTTATGTTACTCTTTTAGATTAAGTAAATTATAAATTAGGTATATTATATGCACAAGTATTACCCTTTTTAGAAATAGGTAGGTATGTAAGTTATAATTATATAATCATATGCCGGAATGGCCTTGATCGATTTATTAAATAAGATAGCCGAGGTCCATAATGTCGACGTCGACAGATCCGATAGGTCACAATGAGAGAACTACTGATAGGATCCTTCCCATAGAAATATGATGTCTGAAGTCCCACATTTTTTTTAACAGTAGTGTTCTGCATGGTTGCTAGTAATGTAGTGTTAAATTATTTTGTTTTTTTAAATTGTCCCACGAAAAGGTACTTAATAAAATGATAATGATTAATTATTAATAAAATGTATATATACCTATATGTGAGTACAAGATGATAATTCAATATATTAATTAATTTTTTGTGTTTGCTTATAGATTTACTCCACAAAATCCTAATAAAGTTTTAATTATATATTCATTGAATATGGTTCTTTGACTCCTGGTTCCTCATCAGTCGCCCCTTCTGGAACACCGCGCTCATGATCTGCAGCGTTCATCATGGTGCTAGCACTGTTGGATTTCCCGCCGCCGCCGGGAGTACAGTTCATCGACACATTAATGACGGCCCCCGCGATCGTGGCGGAGGAGGATGGGGCAGAGGCTGCTGTGCGAGGGGGGACGGGCGGCGGAGGGTTGTAGTACCGTATCGGAGGGCCATAGTACCGGATTGGAGGAGGCTGCTGGGTCGGGGAGGGCGTTTCTGGGACTGAATTCCTCGGGTACGGGATTTTATTTGGGTGGGCCTCCACGGACAAAGCACCGTAGTGAAGGAATAGGGGTCTTCCAATCACATTGGGAACTCTTCGAACAGTTCCATACATTTGTTGTTGTTGTTGCTGTTGTTGCTGCTGATTCCCAAGGCCGCCATTCACACCCACACACTGACCCATCCCAGGACCATTTAAATTATTTTGGAGAGTCCCATAAATGGCTTGTTGCTGACCAACCCCGCCACCACCACCACTCACAACGGAACTGTTGAGCTGATGTTGATTTTGTTGATGTTGATGAGGGTGCGGGAGGGTGCCGTACATGGCTGCAGCATTGTTTTGGTGAGTCCCGTACAAACTATGAGGATTAACCATCCCCATCCCTCCATTATTCACCATTGTTGCGTACTGACTTTGCGGGAGTTGACCTGTCGCGGCCATGATTGGCATGGAATTGGGCATGGGACAAAGTGGTTGCTGTAACTGTTGTGATTGTTGTTGTTGATTGGCCTGTTGTTGTTGTTGTTGCAGTAACTGTGAGTTTATCACACCCGAATTACCCGGAGCAACCATGGAGCCTTGTTGCTGCTGCCCTTGTCCAGAGAGAGAGCCGCCGACACCGGTACCAGCACCAGGTCCAGCTCCAGCACCCACCCCCGAACTTGGGTTTATTGAATTGTTGCCCCCTCCATTATTGATTTGTTGGGGTGGACCTTGGTTATTGGCTGGACCTGGACCACCGCCCCCGCCAGCCATCAAGCACATGGAGTGAGAATGAGTGTGAGCGTGATGAGCGGTATGATGGGGATGCGGTAAGGTACTCACACTCCACGAGTGGGGTCGATTGAAATTCACATAAGCTCCGGGTTCAAAACTCTGTCGAATCATTTCAAAATGAGCTCGAGACTCTTCACTCTGTCGACCTGGAGCATTCGCGAATTCATAATTTAAAATCCGGGCATTGTCCAGGAGAGCCATGGAATTTGGAGTCGCGCTCGGGTTTGGATTCGGATTTGAATTATTAGAATTACAATTATTTGAAGAATTAATAATAGATGAATTATTAGGATCCATGGAAATGGAGCCACCTCCTCCTCCGCCCCCGCCCCGTGTATTCTCATACTGGGACTCGGACATTTGCGGAATCGGCGTCTCACTCTTCCTCATCGTGAACTGGGCAAAGATTTGATTCGTAGAAGAGAATTTGGGCTTGATCCCCTTCACGGAGGGCCGCCGACTAAATCCATAGTCATCCCCACCCAAGTCATCCCCGTAGCGTTTCCGGAGTCTCTCAATCCGACCGCCGTCCTCAGTGATGAAACTCTCAAGCTCATTCTCTCCACTCTTGAGCCCCTCGTCAATGTCCTCAAGAGTGTAGCTGATCTGTTTGATCTTCGCCTCGTTCGCAGTCGAGATGGGGGGTTGACGAATGATGGCGGACTGAACGAATTCCTCTGTGGTGGAAGTCCCGGCGTCCGCCTTCCCGTTCCCACCCGTTGACGACTTCGTCAGCGTCCCATTCTTATCACGTGAAGGCCATGTGGCGAAGCCCGACGTGTTCGAGTCACTCGAGTCATCGTCATCGAGTGAGGTGAGCCATCGAAGCTTCTCCACCAAGGAAGAGCACTCGGGTTTCTTTTTATTTGCTCGAAACCGAAGCGTAGAGTCCACTGCAAGACGAATCTGCTCGGAAGTGCGGAGTGGGGCTGTTCCGGTGGAGACCTTGAGAGGGGCTGAAAGTTCAACCTGAGGACCTCCTCCGATTCCTCCTCCTCCTCCAGTCAGCTGGTGTTGGAGATGAGAGGAAGTGCTGTTTTCAAGTATTTGAAAAAAAAATAAAGAAAATAAAAATTAATTAGTTCATGAGATACAATATATACAGACGGACTGAAGGGAAGAAAGACAAAACCGTGAATATAATCTAAAATTAATCGCTCCCTACTTTTCTTGACCGAATAAGTCATCATCAAGAATGGTGATGTACCTCGACTCAGTACATTTGACTACATCCGGCTCCTCCTGTGGAGAGGTCACCTTCTTCCCTTCAGCACTATTTGAACGCCAGAGACGACCGCCTTTTAGAATACCGCCAAGCCTTGAAATAATTTCAGGGTAGTAAATAATACTAGGCAATAACAATTTTCAAATTCGAACACGTTTAAAATATATTCATTTTCCATGTCAAAGAGATAAAGGGTTAAAAATGTTATGTGGAACAAAATACTGAGCGTCGTTGAAGATACAATGCTAGTCCTAGGCTTGTAACTAATGATAAAAGTAATCTTTCATGACTTTTGCAAAATGGTAAAATCCATGCTACAAATACCTCACGAGGATAAAGTCTAAGTACGTACGTGGGATGATTTCCAAATCAGTGTCGCGTTTCGCAGAAACAAAAGTACGTACTCAAAAAGTCGCATTCTGATTTCGTACCATTGGAAAGATGCAAAATACGATACGATTGCGTCTCTTATAAAAGCTTAAAACTTTGTATTTTTGTATTTTGTAAAAGTTCAAAGTGTTCGATTTGCGTTTATTCAAAAAGTTTGTAACGTTCAAATTTCGTCTTTTCAAAAAGTTTAAAACCTATTAACTTATTTTCAAAGGGTTATAATAATTTCTTATTGTCTACAATTTAAAAACGTTCTATATGCGTATTTCATTAAAGTCCAAATCTTTCTATTTGCATCTTTTCCAAGAGTTTAAATCGTTCTAATTGCGACTTTTCTAACATTTCAAAAATTAGTTCAAGCTGCACGGTTTTGAAACTTATTAGAAAGTTCAAACTTTTAGTTTTTAAAAATGCTAATTTTTTTTAAATCCCGAAATTCCTGTTTTAATACTTTCAATATTTGCATTAAATTTTGGAAAATATGGCAATTACCTACGTAAATTGTGTATTTATAAAGATACGCTTATACGAATCCCGCTCTCGCACATTCATAATGTGCCGTATACATTTTGTTAATTTTATATTCTAACAATAAATAATACAAATTGCTTGGGTTTGTGGAGAGTGGCTAGTATTGGCTCTTCAACGGCGACAGTACTACTCTCATTCATAATGGCTAATGGTAATTTACCGGGATGTTTTAGACTTTCGGGAGTCCTCCGCGTCCTCCTCGTCCTCTTGACCGTTCGTGACAGGATTATCCTTCAGGAATACTTTTCGTCTGGCTGCAGGAGGTGAAGGAGGAGTTACTCTAGTCACGTCTTTTACAACCAATTTCAAAGGAGCAAACAAAGGAGAGAAAAGGATACAATCTGAGAGTGAATGGTTCACACTATCTACAAAAACTGCAAGCTCTAATTTCAAATAAGTAACATTCAAAAAACAAATCTCAGGCTTTTTTTTAGTCCATTTTTTTTATATATATTTCAGAGTCAACATTAATGTGTCTATATATATATACAGCCAAAATAAAAAAGGTGCCCAAGGTCCAACGTTCAATTCTATGTACACTATTAAAAGTATAAAATTTAATGTTTCCTTTCCTTCTACTTCTAAGTAACAAACTAAAACTTCTTACTACCTACATAATTATTATACTTTCTCTCAAACGACTCAACAGTCTACATTATTTTATGTATATCTTCCCATTTTCTCACAGTCTGCATAGTACTTTAAGTGCGTACTTGACAACTTAACTCAGCGCGCCATAGCCTCTTAAAATAAAGTTCAGTTTCAGTTTACTTTTTCTTCCCCCATTAAAAGTTTCCTCTATAGGTAAATGTATATAGTTTGTCAAAATTTCTCACATCAAACAGACATGAGACAAAATGAATATGGATTTCTTCTAGACACGACACGCTGACACATCAAAATTAATAGTGGATTAAATAAATAATATAATCAGTTAAGCCATTAGCAACTTATTACTTACAAGTTAGTTTTAGTAATAAGAAGGACAAAAAGCAGAGATAGTCTATAATATATAGTGCAGTCTGAATTTGGATACTATTGGCTATAGTGGTTAATTGAATTTTGCCAATCTAATGTCTGCTTCCTATATAAACCTGTCTACTGATATAAACTCACTATTTTGATCATAGTGAATGTTGTACTTTCCTTTTTGTTTCAGTTAATGTCAACGTTCAACATTGGACACCCTTTAACATTGATAACTACATAATATCTAATAATAATATGTGGTTGCTGGTCTCTCATTTCGTCTCAAAATAACAAGACCAACAACCCAAAATGCGTTGCAGTAATTGTGAAAAAATTGTCATTAATGCAATATGCAATATTTAGTAACATAATATAGATTAGTATAATAATATAGTGCACAAAAAAAACTAAAACTTGAGCAGTCAAAGTTTCTAGAATGATTCTCAATGTAGCGCGTTCTACATTCAATAATTTAATTAAAGCATTTCACTATTTTATTTTTATATATACATAGGTTGATAGTATAGCTCAAAATAAATACCCAAACTACATACCGTCTGTGAAGAACCAAAATGACCCATTTCCATTTTTAGCTAAAAACAATATCAATTATCTACAAACGTATTCAAATATGTCTTGAGAAGCATTTAAATAGAACATTTCGCACCTTTCAAAAATATTGAAATACAACATTTGATACCTTTTCGAAAACATGGAATTATAAACTTTTGCACCTTTTCAAAAATATGTAAATAGAGCATTTTGCACCTTTTCAAAAACATGGAATTAGAAAATTGTGCACCTTTTCAAAAACATGTAATTAGAACATTTTACATTGTTGGAAAATATCAAAATAGAATATTTTACCCCTTTTTTCAAAACCTCCTAAGTAGCATTTTACGCATGTTTCTCATTTTGTTTTTATGACATAGCTCATTTTGATTTTAGCTTAAATTGGATATGGGTCATTTTGGTTCTTCATAGACGACACATTAATGGCTAATACATATATTAAGGGATTAATGGGAATTAAAGTAAAAATGCCTTGTTAACATTGAAGTATGACCAGGACGTGCACAACAAATATCTTATGTAGCTATAGGATAACTAGTAGTAATTAATAAAACTAAAATAGAGCTGACAAAGTAAGCCTTTTTTTTCAGACGTTGCCCATTTGATAAAAAAAACTCTGCTGAATGTTTAAGTCTTCCATTTTTTACATTGAATTATACCTAGGTAGGTATAGGTACTTGCTAAAATGCTAATCGGGATCATATCAAGAATCAAGTATGCCTACCTACCTACCTACTCGCTAAGCTAAAAAGAATATTATCATCATACTATCGAATCGACTACAGTCACAGTCCCAGTCCCACAATCTAATCTCCCAATCGATTTTCCATTCCCGTGTGTTACCTATACATAGTTAATAGTTGCAGGTGTTTTTCTTTTCAGTTAGAAACCAAAATACTTTCCTTATTTCTTTTTAGAGGAGTATAGATATATTTTCTTCCTGGCCTCTGGCTCTGGCATTATGCAAATTATATAGATACGACTATATCAACTATACTCTTTTAGTGATTAGTGAAAACTGACTGACATTTAGCCGTCATGCAGAGTATTAAATATACATTCATAATGCTAATCATAATAATAATAATAATAAAAGGCTACGATATTTTTGGATTTTTTAGACTGATGGTGAGACTGGAGAGAGAGAGAGAGAGAGAGCATGCAGAAGGCCAACGCACTAAATAACAACACTCAAATGATCTATGTATTCAAATAATTAATGCTGCTGCTATACACTAGCTACTTACACACAGAGAAACGGATAAAGGGAGGAAAACCCTGTGCTGTTCCTGATATTTGCATTCCAGGCAAAAAACATATACAGGTAATAATAGTATATTCTAAAAATCTATTTTTTGTTGTGCACCTTGGAAGGGAAATTTTAATATAGCTAAAAACATATGTGTATAAAAGACAACTTTTGACTTGACTTTTTAGCCATGTGACATTTATTCCTATATAGCAAATTCGCGAGTATCAAAATTGCTGCGTGAATAAGTAAATAGGGAGCGAGTTCCCAATTTCCCAGAGCATGGTTCTACATTGTATATGTAGGTATTTTGGTTTCGTACATTATGTGGGTACTGTATGTACATTCGTCCCCATTTTGTGTATGAACAGGAAATTACCGAGTACGGAGACCGAGACCGAGACCGATCCCGATGTAAACAACTGTGTGATGGGGACAGGTACAGTATCAATGTCACACAAAAGGTAATAACATACAGAGATATACGAGATGGAGATCCTGGGAAAAAGGGAAGCTATAGGTATACTGATAATAAAAAACTGTGGCCGAGACGTTATATGTCTAGGCCTAGGCTAGGTAGGGAGGTTAGGTACTTATTATGTACACGAAATTACATGCTGTATTTGTAAAGCCCGGCTTGACTTGACTTTATGTACTTTCGAGAGTTCCATGTCGACTTTTTGAGAGTGAAACAAGTAAATTGTAATTTAATGTTTGTATCACATCGAAGGAATATTTATAGTGTTGCCACAATATATCCACCCCATATGCGATGTACCTACGTACTTACATACTGACAGAAATAAAATCAGACTAGAAAAAAAAGGCTAAAAATAAATTGATTTTGGTGAAAGTGTACAGAGGAGAGGTTCCCTATTGGGATGTATGTAGTCTATGTAGGTAGGTAGGCAATTGCGTGTATGTTGATTTCCTATAGGGACTGCAGTTTCAACTCAATTTTGATTTGGTCTTGTGCCTTTTGCGAATTGGTTACGAAACTAATGTCACATAGCTAAATCATGCTGTCAGGTATAAAAATAAAATAATGAGTTGTTGCAAATAATCAGACAGGCGACACTTGCTCAGTTAATCGACTGCTATATATTTGGTATTTTTTCTGGAACTCATGGAATAGGAGTGTAATCTTTCAGTCAGATTTGACAGATTTTGTTTTATCTATCCTATGATTAGCTTAGAACAAAATATGTATCTTATCAACGGAATTAAATTGTGATATTTACCTACTATTTTTAGAAAATGTACCTTGCTGGGTGTTTTTAAAAAGTGTAAAAGATTTCTTTAACTGAATAAGTTAAAGTTGTACCTTTTTTGAAAAGTACAACGCAAAATATAGGAGGTAGCTTTGCTAGAATTTTTAAATCACAAAATTTATTCTGTTTCTGATTATATGCTCCTTAAGCTCCAAATTATTTTTTATTTTTTAGTTAAATGTCACACAACAACAACAAATGGAAAATGTTCTAACTGCATGTGTTTTCTATTAAATTGATAAACGTTCTATTTATGTACACTACATTTTTCCTTTGAAGTGACAACTATACTAAACAACGAGTTTTCAAGTACTACTTGGTTCTTTACTCAATGATTCAATTTCCTTTTTTTTCACATTTTGAATGAATTCCATGATTTTTTGAACACGACTTTAGACCTTCTGACACATATTTTCCAACTTGTCATATTTTTTTTTCTGCCAAGTGAACAATGTGAAAAAACAGGAGCTATGTCTACACCTAACAGCTGCACTGAAATTCAGTCGACATAACAATTTGAGCATAGCCTAGAGGATCTAAATGCTCAGCCTGAACGATACGAATCTAAAACAACATCCCTCAAGGCTCTTCTAGAGTATCCGCAATATAAAAATTCAATTTCTATTTAGTTTGTCCCTATAAATAAATTGCCCGCCATAATATAATAATGGGGGTACTAATATTCCATGTGTATAGGCGGAAACCTGACTGAGCTATAACTGAAAAATGTCAAGGGACCTATCTCTACTATGCTTACATGCCACTTCGCTTTAAGATATAGGTTATTATTATAAATTTAAATCGTGCTTGCTTACAAGAATAATAATTCCTGTATGTATTATATGGTATCTTGTAGGCCGGTACTATTATTGTGTTATGGCAAGGATTGACTGAAAGTATTACGGAAATAATTCTCCACATGAAAAAATACCATATAGCAGACGATGAACGATTAAGATAAAAATCAGGGTGACAATAAAAAAAATTCTTTTGGTGGGACAGATGTTTGAGTTTTTTTTTTGTATTTGATAGAAATTTTGTTTAGGGTATAGGTATATAGTATATATGTGAATCAATAATAATTATTTTCATTTTTCTTACCAGGATCGATGGGCATCTCTTGTGGGAAAAATCGGTCTTTGTATCCTTCAGGAGGACTGAGCGTGGGTGGGTCATCAAACTCGATGGGTGGGGGCTCATAGTGGAAGATCTCCTCTCTCTCCCTCCTCTCATGCTCCTCTTGACGCATCTTGGCATACTCATCCTCATGGACCCAGCAGGAGCACTCGGCCTCATAGAATAAATTTAATGACTCGTTGAAGGTCACGGATCGGCCACGTTGTTTCTTTGAATGACCTGGCTTTCGTAACACTGAACGCAATCTCATGTGCTCAGTGGAAGACAGCCGCTGTTGCATAGCTACTAGCGCAGAACCGCGTCAAAAAGAGACGAAGACGAAGGAGGACAAAAGAGAGAGAGAGAAAAAAAAACATTCAAAAACTAATTAGCATAACTATATGTAGGAAAAAGGAATTTGATTAGCATTTTTATTTTAACTATTAAATGACGATAAAGATTTTATTAATTAATTTCCTATGGTAAGATAGCATTAACGGAAAATGTACAAAAAAAAATTGCCAAAAAAATAGTGGTGAAAAGCCGCTTTCCCTATGCTATGTAATGGAATTTCGTATAGGTTAAGTAAGTACGATTACGATAACGATTATGATCAAGAATGTCTAAAAATTATAAAAACTCAATGAAGTACAAGGTACAAATCCAGTTGCCAATTGTTTAGATAAATTACACTGGTTAAATTAGTATGTTTTGACATAGAAAATTGTAAAGAAAGTATTTAGGTACCTATATTGTCAGGAGTATGTGGGAGAAAACTAACTTTCTTCTCTCCCTTAGTTTCAGTCTGGTTTTTCTGTCCTTTCAAAAATGTCGGGACTTCCGTAACTTCTACAGATGCTGTATCATCATCATTATTATTATTTTCTTGTTTTTCTTGAGTAGTTGACCCTTCCTTCTTCTTTCCACGATGACTGAAGCCATTTATAAAATCTCTGTCATCGGTTTCGGGGTCGGTCTCATTGTCTGATTCGGATTCGGTCTTGGTCTCAGTTTCAGTTTTATTTTGGAATTCACAATCAGTTTCGCTCTTTACGTCAGTTTCGTCGGCTTTAGCTTGACTAATTTGAGTGTTGTCAAAAGTGCCTTCCTCAGAATTAAAATCCTCTATTTGCTGTTGTAAAAATGAGCCTTGGAGAATATCCTCGGGAAAAAGGACGAGGACTTCTAAGTCAAAATTGAAATCAAAATCAAAGTCCAAATCCGAGTCCAAATCCTCCGCTTCGGACACATGAGGTGGTGGATCAGATTGATCGGACTCTGACTGATGATGACTTTGTAATTGTTGTAAATACTTTAAACTGGTTTTCTTTTTGATAGTTTTTGTCCCTTCTACTATTATAATGACATTTTCGTGGGGATTTCGATTCACATCATAATAATCAGAGTCTTGAGTTGAAATGGGATCGATTTCATTTATATGGTCTAGACTTTCTATTATTTGTATCTGTTCTGATCTATCTTGATCGCTTGACTCTGTCCTCAAATTGAATCTAACTTGTTTTTTCTTGCGTTTTTTTGAAGGACTGTTGCCGAGATTTGCATTAAGAATGGATCGAATCGGAATCGGAATCGGAGTAGTACCAGCAGCACCAGGTGCACCAGGACCAGGAGCAGTGTTACCGTTCCTGGGGTTCAGGTCATCCTCGTTAAGGGGTTCGTTTTCGTCTTCGCTAATAAAGACATGATCAGTGGTGCACAGAGGGAGATTGCTATCGGCGAGATTGGAGGAGAGTGGCTGTGGGGAGCACGCTGCATTTTTTGTTTTTTGTTCTCCTGTTGTACTACAACTACTACTACTACTCGAGTTTTTGTCGTCGCCCTTCTCTCTGCTAAATAATTCACACTCACACTTGATACACCGACCACACTGACGACACTGACACTCTCCGTCGGGGTCGATGTAGTAATTATTATTATTGGTATGAATACTACTCCTATTCTTATTGATTCTATTATTGCAATTATTATTATTACTACTACTACTATTATTATGGAATTCTGCTTCTGATTTGGAAACTGACTCGGAAATACTGCTACAACTACTCTTATTGTTCTTATTGTTACAGATGCGCTTATTGTTCGGAGTGCTCGGAGCAGTGATAATTGTTTCGCAACTTGGTTCTCTTCTCGTCCTCGTTCGATGATGCTGATCCAGTGGGGAGAGATTGTCTCCATGTGGTGGTGGTGGTGGTGGTGGTGTTGGTGGATCTTGTTGAGGACGACGACGACGACAATGGTGAGGGTCTGTGAACGAGGACGAGAAATTCACAACATGCTGAGATGAAGCATCTTCCTCCTGTAGTGGGCTGCTGGTGATTTCAGTTTCGGAGTCTTCTTCGTCTCGATCCTCCTGATTTGGGCTGTGCTCTCCTTTCTCCAAGTCAAGTTGGACCTGTCTCCTGGCTCCTCTCTCAATGTGGGGACTGGGACTCGGAGGTAGTGGTGAGGATGGTATGGGGAGAAGTAGTAGAGGAAGAGGTTCGTCCGTGTGTTTGTCGGTGTCGGCTTTGGTGTCGGCTTCGGTCTCGGCGTTGGAGCTGGTCGACTTGGATGTGAGTGAAGGACACGACGGTGGGAGCTGCTGTTCTTCGTCTACTTCTTCTTCGTCTACTAGTTGATGGCTCTTCTTCTTGTTCTTCTTCTTCTTGGTTTCCTCCGTCGTCCTCGTCCTCGTGAGCAAATCAAAGGATGAGCCCTTCTGCTCTCGACGTTTCTCACTCCAACTCCAGCAACTCTCTCTCGTTGTTGGCACACTCCGGGTCGATATTCCTGTTTCCCCTGGAGCATGCCCATGCCCACTACGACGGTGACTCTGGTTCGGGACTTGATCGATTTCTTCATTCCATTCATTCCTCCTCCAGCCCACATCATCCACATCCAGATCCAGCAGCGTCTCTCCTACTTCGGTTTCGGCTTCGGCTTCGGCCTCGGTCTCGGCCTCTGCTTTCCCATCCACTGTTGCTTCCACTTTCACGGAATTTTCACTTTCTTCACTCGACTCCGTTGAGGCAGATTCAGATTCGGATTCAGAGCTGGACTGGTCCTGGTCCTGGAACTGGTCCTGGAACTGGTCCTGGCTTTGGTGCTCGTCCTGGAACTGGAACTGGAACTCATCCTGAGACTCGAAAGGGAGATTTACATTGAGATCCCAAGCCAACCTACTGATAGGAGTATTAGTTTTTTTCCCCGTAGCTATTCGTCCAGGAGGTCGCTCTGGGTCTCGTCGTCGGAGCTGGCTGGAAGTTGTATAAGCTCCGTTTCCCTTGTTGAATCCGTCTTGAGCAGGAGATCCTTGAGTATGACTATGGCTATGGCTATGACTATGACTTTCACTAAAACTACTACTACCACTACTTACATGGTTACGGTTAGAGTTACGGTCTCGGTTTCGGCTTTGGCTTTGGAGCTGCTGCTGCTGCTGCTCCTCCGGTTTGGAATCTCTCACTTGATCTTCAGAGGGACTCCGATTAGGAATTCGGTTCGGGCCACACTCACTTCTACTACTACTACTACTGCTACTACCACCTCTACTCCTCCTGCTCCCTCCTTTGATAGAGCCGATGAGGAGGAGATGAGCTGTATTATTTGTAGTTGTGTTTGGTTGTGTTGTAGTGCTTTGAGTGGCTGTTCCATTGAAATTGAAACTACTGCCCGAACTACAACTGCTACTACTGAACAGATCGAATGTCGTCCTCGCTCTCGTTCTCGTTCCCGTCCTGGACGGGGACGGGGACAGTGAGGCTATGTGTGTCATTTTAGCTTTAGTATTCCTGTCACAGTCTTGTTGTTCTTGTTCTTGTCTGTGGTGTCGTACACTGATATGAGTAGGTACTTCACTTTCCTCGCCGCTCTCATTACGGCCCCGTGGAGTGCTTGTACGAGGGCTACTACTACTACTACTATAGAGATCTGTTGTACTTTCCGCAGTTGAATTTAAAATAGAATGTGGCATTTGATTTGAAAGTGCCGTTTTGAGGGAAGAGACGACCGCTTCAGTTTCCAGATCCAGGTCCAGGTCCATGTCCATGATGTCTCGAAGGCAATATGCTGCCGTTGGATTTGAATTTAGAATATGTGATGAGTCTGATTCTGTTCCTGATTCTGATTCAAAGGAGATTGGTTTTGGTTTTGATTCGATCGCCAAGTAATGAGGCTCATTCTCATTTTCTCCTGAGAGCGTCTCCGCCTCCGTATCCACAATGAGGAATGGAACAATTTTCTCGTTTGTAATTGTTGAGTCGGAATCTACATCTGAGGATGAGTCATCGTCATCGTTGTCGATAACGATGATGTTCCCGTTTTCGGTCTCGGTCTCGTCCTCGTCCTCGTCACTAGACCCATTATCATCCAAGTATTTTCCATTTTCATCTTCTGTACAGATTACTATAGAATCTTCAATTTCCGTTTCTGCTCCGTTTTGGAACTCCATGGGGACGTTGCGGTGGTTGTTGATGTTGTTAATGTTAATGTTGTTATCAGCTAATGTTGATATGGATGTTGAGAGCTTGTTGACTGGGAGTGGGAATGGGACTCTGACTCTGACTGCTGGAGGCTGTCCGACGGGAATTGAGTGGGGATAGGGACAGAGAGGGATGCTTGTTTGAGTTAAATTATAATAAATACTTTCATTTTCTCCGTTTTCCATTTCGGTTTCGGTCTCCTCGACTTGGACTTCATTTCCAGGTGTAATTATTGTGGGAAGAGGCCCAGTCACTGGAAATACATACAAGATATATGGAATTTTACATGGTGAAGAAAAAAGTAAATCAGGGACAATTCCCAGTCAGTTTAATTGTCTAAATGGATGAAATTGGAGTGCAATCAGGATCTTAATTGTTAATTATGAAGGCGGGTGCTAATTGGTAGTTATGACGCCTTAGTATAGGATATATCTTTACGCATGGAGGAAAAAGAAAGTGGTGAAAAGTGTAAGAGAAGGCGTATGATTTATACAGTCATTTTTCAAAGTATCTTGCTTAGAAAGTAATCCTTGATGTGAAATAACCGTTATGATGAAATGTATATATTTTATTTGGAACTTTAAAATAAAACTAAATAGTGCATTGTGACTTGTGACCTTTAGCACAGGTGTAAATATCTCATTTTGTTTCCTGAAATAGTAATAATAATTATTACTATTTCAGGAAACTGCAAAATCAAAAAAAAATAATAAAAAACAATCATTGTTTTTTGCATTTTTCAATGGTTGTAAATATCGTTTTTTGCACTTTTCAAAAGTTGCAAATATTGTATTTTTGCAGCATTTTTAAAAATGTGTAAATATTGTTTTTTGCACTTTTCAAAATATGCAAATATTGTATTTTTGCAGTATTTTTTCAAATGTGTAAATAGTGTTTTTTTCCCACTCCCCAAAAGCATCAAATATAGTGAATTTTACACTTTCAAAAATGCTTAAATAATCCATTTCGTATTTTTACTTTGCTGCGTATAGAGCATTTTTGCTTTATTACCTTAAGGTTGAATAATATGCACCTAGGTATTTAAGTTTTGAAAATTTATTTTTTTTGTAGCTGTCAAACTAAACCTTAAAAAAATTACTCAACATGATTCCTTGCATAGTGGGAAGCATAGCTTATAGTGCAAATAACAAATGGTCTGTAATCATCCTTCCCAACAATTTGTCAAATTTAATGCGTTTCCAGTTTACGTATGCGTTACATACAGATCTGGAATTTAGAGCTAATCTCTCGGTAACACCCTTACACGTATACATACAAGGTATTATACATACTTTGTTCCACCTAGGCAACTGTAATGATAGATCCTAAATGGATCCCCGACAGTGCAGTGTCAGTGTCAGTAGTATGTATATAGGCTCTCCAAAATCCCATTTGGTTTTGATTGTATCAATGAAACCGACATAAACAATGAAATTAATTACCGAGGCTGTGTTCCCTATCAATAAAGGGAAGCTGGGCTGTAGTCTTTAGACTCGAGTCAAAATTATAGGTAAAAGTATAGGAGAAGTGGAGGATTAAGAGGACTGAAGGAAGGAATTAGTCAACTATAGTTGAATCAAATCTGTATAATTATTTTAATTATGATGTTCTATTTTGTGACAATGGCAACGGAGGAAGTTATTTCAAGTACCTACATATATATAGTGTTCCGATAGTGTGTATCGCCTATCAGCTAAGAGCATCTTAGCTACTAAGCAGAAATTTCACTGTGAATGACCTATTAGTTTCCGGTTTTTAAGTAGTAGCGCCTTTCTCGCCCGGGTGCTGGTACTATGGTACCGGTACCGGTGCTGGTGCCGGTGCCGCGGATTAATTACCCAGTCCTAGTGCCGGCTAAGGTCTGCTGTATTTCAGAAGGTGAAGGTGTAATCTGTAAGCTCATTAGTCTCCTCTGTCAAATTAATTAGTTTCGGAGTATAGTATATAGCTAATAAACTAATAGATCATTTACGGTGTGTCAAGTTGAGAGGTGTTAGGTAATTCATAATTCATATTTCTAGGCTACTGCTATATAGGTAGGTAGGTAGGTTGGTAGGTACGTAAGTATAGTTTTGATGTTTTGAAGGATGTTGTGAAAAACGTTGACGAACGGTAATGGTGTTGTCACTTCTCTTTGATACTTCACCTGAACCTCTCTTCGGCACTTACTACTACTACTACTATACTTGCTTATTATGTTTTGTGGTTTTTGCCTCCATCAAATATTTATGACACTTTTCCTACAGAGAAAATTGCGGATACGGATATATTATTAGGAGAAACAGAAACTGTAATAAGACTGTAGGAAGGTACTTCTCTTGCCTCTTGCATAATACAATAATATGAGTGGGTGGGTATAGTGCCTCGTGCTACTCCTGTGCATGTATCTGACTATATAGCATATTATTATAGTCTGCAACATTGAAACTACCTGTCAAAGTGTGTACAGGTTTATATATATCGTCTGTGAAGAATCAAAATGAGCCATACTGGAATTAAAATGTGCAATATTTCAAAAAATAGACTAAGGGATCGTCCATAAATGATATGACGGGTAGGGTCATTGGGTCTGCTTGGACACTATGATGACATCTCGTGTTAAACATAGTCATTTGCGCAGTGGTATAATGCTGATGGCAGGAGGGCCATATAGGGTTCTGGAAGTGTAAATATTTCGGTGACATCATTTATGGACGATCTCTAAATGATAAAGACGTGCAAAATGTTCTATTTGCATGTTCTTAAAAAGTACAAAATGTTCTATTTGCATGTTCTTAAAAAGTGCAAAATATTCTATTTGCATGTTCTTTAAAAGTGCAAAATATTCTATTTGCATGTTCTTAAAAAGTGCAAAATGTTCTATTTGCATGTTCGTAAAAAGTGCAAAATATTCTATTTGCATGTTCTTTAAAAGTGCAAAATATTCTATTTGCATGTTCTTAAAAAGTGCAAAATGTTCTATTTGCATGTTCTTAAAAAGTGCAAAATGTTCTATTTGCATGTTCTTAAAAAGTGCAAAATATTCCATTTAAATGTTTTTAAAAAATATAAAAAGTTTCATTCACATGTTTTTGAAACGAGCTAAATGTTCAATTTTCACATTTTCAAAATGTCCCATTTACATTTGCATTTTTTAAAAGCGCAAAATACTCGTACTTACATATTTTGGAAAAGTTCAAAATGTTCCATTTACGTGCTTTTGAAAATTCCAAAATGTTCTATTTTACATGTTTTTCAAAATTGCAAAACTTTCTATTTACATGCTTTTTTAAAAGTCTAAAACATTCCATTGACATATTTTTTGTTACGAACAAAATGTTCCATTTACATGTTTTCAAAACGTGCAAAATATTTTAGATTTGCATGCTTTTGAAACGTGCAAAACGTTCCATATGCCATTTACCTACGTGCTTTCGGGATCATATTGTGTGTGTGTAGATGTTGCATTTTGTATTTCGCTAAAAATTGGAAATGGTTCATTTTGATTCTTCACTCACGAAATAATATGTGTACACCATGAATTTTAGTTTTGTGCTGTTTCTGTTTCTGCTGCTGTTGGCGTAGGCGTAAATAACCTCTCTTGAGTAATTCTGTTTCTGTTTCTATTCGTTCCTCTGCATACATACTCATAGTATCCCTCCACTTCTCTCATTCTAACAACAACCACAACCACTTCTTTTTGAGAGTTTCGAGGAAGAAGAAAAAAAACATTTCGTTTTTTTATTATTTTTATGTGCTTAAGCACGTTCATATTCGAACCGTGTCTCAGTTCAGTATTTATTAACCCAGTACGTTCAGTAACGCTTTAGTAGGTAGGTAGGTAGTTTTTTCCCGTTTTTTTAAATAAAAAAGAAGATTACACTTTCTCACAGTATATATGTATAATATGTGAATCTGTAGTGAGAGATAAAAGTATACGTATTATGTATTTTTAATAAAAAAATAAATTATGTGTAGGTACCTACCTAGGTAGGTAGGTAATTTACAGATACAGATACCGATATGATAGGACGGGAACGACTTAGTAGCAGCCTCATAATTACAGTGTACAGACTCATCGACAAGAGAAACTACACTACTTACAACACATTTTCAAATTGTTTATTTCCGTTTAAAATTTCAGTGGCTCATCATCATCATGAGACGATCTGAGGAGTCGATCACGGAGGAGTACTTACAATAACTTGATTACTTTCAATTAAGTTTATTGGACGGACAGATACTAGAGATAAAAGAGTCTCCCGTGATTTGATTTCGGTATCGATTCGTTAGTAATTTGAAATGTACTGCTTGTATAATGCTTTTAAATGAACTACATACTTAGGGAGCTTCCATTAAAAATTAATAATTTCACCAGCACCTATGTATGTATATACTAATCCGTGTCCATATTGTGGTCTAAGTAAAAACTTCTAAAATGCTCTGTACAAGGAATTTTTAGTGATGTGATGGATTGAATTATATTTTGCATAGGCTTGATTACAGACATTAAATTTGATTCACGAGGGAATACAATTCTGTCACGCCTGATGATGATACTATTATTTTCTTTAAAAAATTCTTGTACCATTCATGAGAGGCTTATGGTTGGTAATTTGGATATGGCTCATTTTAATTCTTCGGTGACAATTAAGTTGCTATTATTTTCTGACAGTTCCAAACACGATTTATTACATTTTGGTGGGTTTTCAAAATACACTATTTTAATGTTTTCTTTAAAATGTGCAGAATATATCGTCTGTGAAGAACCTAAATGACCTAAATCGAGTTTCAGCTAGAATCAAAATGAGCTATATGCTATAAAAAAAATGAAAAACATGCGTAAAATGTTAACCACGAGTTTTTTAAAAGCGTAAAATGTTCCATTTACATGCTTTAAAAGTGTAAAATGTTCTATTCACATGTTTTAAAAAAGTGTAAATTGTTCTATTTACATGTTTTTTGAAGTGTAAAATGTTCTATTTGCATGTTTTTTAAAAGTGCGAAATTTTCTATTTACATGTTTTTGAAAAATGTAAAACGCTCTATTTAAATGCTTTCAAGATATTTTTCAATATTTTTGTAGATAGTGGATATCGTTTTTAGCTACAAATGGATATAGGTCATTTTGGTTCTTCACCGACAATATGTAATTTACTACTTGTAAAAACACTGCCAAACATGATATTTACTTAATACCTTAATGATTTTGCTTAATTAAATTTTTGTTTCTATCATGAGGAGGCCGTTGCAAAAATATCGTTAGTATTTTACGTGTACAGATCTATAGCATTGAATCAAATATATAGTATTTTGTATCTTTTTAAAACTTCAGCTTTTAATTTAATCCCGGGAATTATTTGGAGCTTTACGGTACATAATAATTTTACTTTTTAACTCTTGCTAAGAAAGCCTATCTAGTATTGCAGAACATAATACGCATACAGTAGGACTACGATACGAGTGTAAAATTATCGTAAATCTGTCATAAACTGATTAAATCCACTGCTTTAATTTCCCCCTTAAGAATAATGTAATCTATGACTTGAATGTTTTTCTTCTTGAACCTTGAATAACTACAATGTAGCATAGCGTTTTTAGCTCTACGGCAATCCTTGGATTTAATAATAATTTTGAATGGACTGCTTGAGCTGAGAAATGAACTATGGTAGCTAATGATTTAGTAATCAGGAGAGTAGTGCTGATTAATTGAAGGAAACGACGATCGTTTGACATGCATAATATATAGCTACGTCCCTACATCCATATCCCTATGACCTATGTACGGAGTACGCTACGGTGTATGGTAGTATAGGAGTATAATAGCAGTGTAGCCTTTCATTCAACATTTCATCTCATTTCACTCACCTGTTTCCTCCTCCACAGTATTTTTACCCATGGAGATTTCCTGTGTAACTTCCTCTGCATGGATAATCCCTTTTTCCTCCCTTTCAATCCTCATCGCTTCCTCTCTCAACAACCAGCAGCACTCCAAGCCACTCCGCACGCACTCAACAGCTGTGTGTGTCTCTGTCCGTCTGTCTTCTGTGTCTTCTCAGATTTTTAGATGAGCATTCGTGCTGTACATATATTATATGTGTAATTATTACTATGTATATGCACTTGACGTTTCACTTTTTTTTAACAAAGGGAATGGAAGCGATAAGGCTACTACTGATATTAATGCAACCTTGAGTGTCAGTCGTCGTCTCAGTCTCTGCGTCTCTGAAATTTCAAGAATTTTCAAGTTATTATTATTAATTTACGCTGCACTGTCAAATGCAAAGTGCAACCAAATCAAGGCAGTATTTAGATAGAGGCCCATATCATTATCAACATCAACCAAACGTAATTCAATACTTCTTGGAATTGCCCCACGAAATGCAGTTAAAAAAAATAGAAACATATTATAGTATGAATGAAACTTGCACTTGTTTTCGTTGTTATATTATTATGGTGGCCTTAAATGGCATAATATGCTGGTACTGGTACTGGTAGCTCGTTGGCCGTTTTAGATTTTTCTTCAACATTTTTGTATTAATTCACCCGTGTATAATACAATTATACAATATACAGAATTGAATTTGTTTTCAAAGTAAGTAAGAATTATTTTTGTAATACAAAAATAATACAGCTCACGGCCGTGGCCGTATAAATTCAATGACGAATTCAGTGAGTCTTGAAGATAGGATAATTTTTTGAGGAGATTTATTTATATCTAATGTGCCGTGACTGCACTATAGAGTTAGAGCGGTACATCAGCATTGATTATAATCTATTTTTAATAAGAGACAAAGAAAGGGTCACATCTAGAAGGTGTGGAGGCAAAATTTAACTTTAATAGAACAGTTTAGAGGTAATAGAGATTTTGAAGGTTTTGTATAAAGAAATGCATTCTAAATTGTATGTTTGAAACATAAAATACAGATTTAAAAGAAAAGTATTCTTATGTAGAGGCAGAATTTAAGTGTAAAAAAATTTAATATGTGCTCATTTGAAAATGTAAAATGTTCTAATTGCATTATTTTCAAACGGGCGGAATATTCGAATATTGGGACATTTTAAAAAGTGCAAAATGTTCTAATTGCACTATTTTAAAAAGGGCGGAATATTCGAATATTCGGACATTTTAAAAAGTGCAAAATGTTCTAATTGCATTATTTTATAAAGGGCGGAATATTCGAATATTGGGACATTTTAAAAAGTGCAAAATGTTCTAATTGCATTATTTTAAAAAGGGCGGAATATTCGAATATTGGGACATTTTCAAAAGTGCAAAATGTTCTAATTACATAATTTTAAAAAGGGCGGAATATTCGAATATTGGGACATTTTCAAAAGTGCAAAATGTTCTAATTACATAATTTTAAAAAGGGCGGAATATTCGAATATTGGGACATTTTCAAAAGTGCAAAATGTTCTAATTACATAATTTTAAAAAGGGCGGAATATTCGAATATTGGGACATTTTCAAAAGATCAAAATGTTCTAAATTGTATTATTTTAAAAAGTGCAAAATGTTTTATTTGCATTATTTTCAAAAGTGCAAAATGTTTTAATTGCATTATTTTCAAAAGTGCAAAATGTTTTAATTACATTTTTAAAAGTGCAAAATGTTCTAATTGTATTATTTTCAAAATTGCAAAATTATCTAATTGCATCATATTTTGAAAATTACAAAATGTTCTAATTACAATATTTTTAAAAGTGCAAAATATTCTGTTTGCGTCTTTTTAAACATTACAAAGTGCTCTACAACGCCGTCTTTTAAAAAGTGCAAAATTTTCTAATTGCATTAATTAAGAAAGTTAAAATGTTCCTAATAATTGCACTCCTTCATAAACCTATTGCAGGATATGATTTAGTAAAGCGGAAACCCGTCAAACTACATACAAGTTTATCAGTACTGATGCTGATAATGCGCTCTAGTTTATACGTTGATTGGGAGCTCAAAGCTTTAAGAATTATCTAGATAATATTAGTATTTTAACAAATAAGCTCTGAAATCAAGATACTTCCTTTTAAATATTTAGCAAATATTAGTGGCAATGCGTGACAATGATGCAATCTGTATCCATGAAGATTTAGTTGGATTTGGATTAGGTAGGATTTATTTTCATAACACATTTTCAAGTAGTTATTTCTTTTCGTTAGGTTCTAATTTTAACATTGTTCCACCCTATTATTACATTTCATGAATCACAAAATACCCGCTTTTAACACCTCCTTTGTTTACTATAATATATTCTATATACATGGTAAAATCCACTCAAAAAATCTGAAAGAAAAAGACCAAGAAAGACTTGATTTGAAAAGTCAAACGAAGCAGGAGAGAGAGAGGGAGAGAGACGACAGACAGACGACGACACTCAGCCGAAGCCGTAGCCGTAATTTGAACGATCAACACTCAACAACATCCCAGCAGAATTATGAGCCTATGTACAATGCAATGCGTATAGTGTGAGTGAGTGATAGATTTGTGAAGGGAGGAAGACAGGCGACCGGCGACCGAGATTTGTGTGTACAGAATTTTCTAGACTCGAAAAATACACAGAGAATTTAGCTTCCATTTCCATCAAATTTTGATTCGACTGAGTAGCTGCTGAGGAGCTCCACGATTTCCCTTGACAACCTAATAAAAAATTAACTTCGTTTCCTCTCTTCTCTCTCTCTACATTTCTACACTTTGACTTTTCCTTTTCCGGATCACACAAATAATAAAAGATAAAGGGAAAAACATCCACGTCAACGTCGTCAACCGGTGACGATGCCGGTACCGGTACCGGTGTCGGCACCGGCACCGGCCCCGGCCCCGGCACCGGAGGTCTACATAGTTACCAAAGTTTAAGAAAGTTCTCTTATCTACACAGGTCCCTCATCGCGTACATACAGATTCCACAGGAAGACGAAAATAGGAGCAAAAGGAAAATATGAGCAAATTCTCACACAGCACAGTTTCATTCTTCATTTTGATGTGTTCCCATTTTGTACAGACGAGTATTTAGTGGACTATATAATTTACAAATAATTATTATCCGTCGAGTGTTTTAAGTTGTGAGCCTTCACGTTCTCTCACCCAGGAATTAAATGCTAATTAAAACCTAATTAATTAATGACTCTGAAATGCCGAATAAATGTTGCTCCCGTTCCCTAAAGTATAATTATGTTATGCAACAATTAATTACGAGTCTCAGCAGTGCAGTGGAGCAGTGTTTATTAATTTAAATATTGATAATACGTCGTCAACAAGGAACAAGCAGGGTTTATACTATAGCCATATATAATATGGGATGGTTGAATAGTTTTTTAGCAAATTCAAAACATGTTATATCTAGCACTGTGCACATTTTGGAAGGGGGCTTTTGTATAATAATAAAGTACACATTTTTGAAAATTTCTATTCGGTTTGCACTTTCAAAAAAAGTGGTACAAAGTAAATTTTGTAGTTGTAAAATGGTGTATTTACTAATGTTTTATACTTTCAAAAATGTGTATTTACTAATGTTTTATACTTTCAAAAATGTGTATTTACTAATGTTTTATACTTTCAAAAATGTGTATTTACTAATGTTTTATACTTTCAAAAATGTGTATTTACTAATGTTTTATACTTTCAAAAATGTGTATTTACTAATGTTTTATACTTTCAAAAATGTGTATTTACTAATGTTTTATACTTTCAAAAATGTGTATTTACTAATGTTTTATACTTTCAAAAATGTGTATTTACTAATGTTTTATACTTTCAAAAATGTGTATTTACTAATGTTTTATACTTTCAAAAATGTGTATTTACTAATGTTTTATACTTTCAAAAATGTGTATTTACTAATGTTTTATACTTTCAAAAATGTGTATTTACTAATGTTTTATACTTTCAAAAATGTGTATTTACTAATGTTTTATACTTTCAAAAATGTGTATTTACTAATGTTTTATACTTTCAAAAATGTGTATTTACTAATGTTTTATACTTTCAAAAATGTGTATTTACTAATGTTTTATACTTTCAAAAATGTGTATTTACTAATGTTTTATACTTTCAAAAATGTGTATTTACTAATGTTTTATACATTAAAAAAAGTGTATAAACAAAATGTTTCCTAGTTTGAAAATTAATGTAAACTGCGCGGTTCTCGTGTTTGAAATTTAGAAA
The DNA here is from genome assembly GCA_949802685.1 of Dicyrtomina minuta. Classification (NCBI taxonomy): domain Eukaryota; kingdom Metazoa; phylum Arthropoda; class Collembola; order Symphypleona; family Dicyrtomidae; genus Dicyrtomina; species Dicyrtomina minuta. The sequence goes on from OX461808.1 coordinate 49,877,573, forward strand.
GGATACAAATAATGAATTTTGAGCTTTAAAAAAGGGGTGAATAGTTAATTTTGCATTTTCAAAACAGTTCCAACACATTTTTCACTGTTAACAATTTATAAATAGTGCATTTTGATCCTTCAAAATGTTGTAACTAACCTGTTTTACTTTTAAACACATAGCCTAAACACTCGCAGCTTTTACTATTACAAACTTGTAACGAAAATCGTAGTTTTTATATTAGCGTCAAAACAAAGTTCAAAATTTTGTATCAATTTTGTTTCAAACTTTTTGAGAGGCACGAATAGTAACGAAGTTCAAGTATTAGTAATACGAATCATAAGCGAATTTAGTATGTTACACACTGCACAAATATTTCAACAATGTTTCCAAAAACAATTTCTTCAAAAACCCAATTATTGTGAGTTTAAGAGGGCATAATATATACCTATATAGATAGGTAGGAATAATAATTAATTCATTTTGTGCCAGAGATCTCTAGTCAATAAAATATCTTATCTCATATATTTTAGGAGGTCGCAATTTTAGATATCACCCTTTGCTATTATAGCACTGTATAGATTACCATAAAAAGTTTATTTTTCCTTCTACTTCTGGTACAAAGTTACGCGACCGTCGCGACTCGTCTTCTCTTAAGCCTTTCAGTTCAGTCCAAAGCCAAAAAACATGCAGACAAGAATAAAGTCCCCAATGTTCTTACACAGCAAGAAAACAGACAGCCCAAGAGAAATACCCAAATACAGAAATAACGGCACAGAATAACAATTTTGCAATTCTTTTATTCAAGCTTTTAGCCAGAGTCAGCCAGACACATGGAATGGTATGTACATAATTTTACTATTTAAGGCTCACGAATTCAGAGGGCCAACGAGTCACACCGGCACCGGCAACGGACAGACCGGAGTTGAAAATGTTAGCTATGTCTATAGTCTATATGCATGTATAGTGCATCTAATATATATGAAAATGTATTGTATATATATAGTTCAAAAACTTCTTATATTGTATTTTTACAGCCTAAAAGAATGGGAATAGCTGTCAATTTGGAATAAATTACATATCTATTTCAGGACTTGGAATTTTTATGCAATTAATTACTTTCCCATTATACTGTGTATGTAATATCACGTATATTTTCCTTTTTCTTGGAGTTCTTGGCAGTCGGAATATCCGTATGCCGTATAATATCCGTATTTACTACCATTTTTAATTTAAAACCATTTCAACTTTCAACGTTTCAACAGCTTGGTATCTATACCGTATATCGGTATCTATATAGTTTATTAACACTATACAGATAAAACTTGATTCTTTTAAACTCTGACCCTCTCTACTGATATACCTCCCTCTCTCGTTATTATCTGTCTGGGTACTAAAAGCATTAAGAAATTAAGTCACATGCATATGGTATCGGTATCGGTATCAGTTCCAACCAACCGAAAGTTACGTCCGTTTTCTTGTAAAAACAATGGTTGTTTCCCTCACACTCACAGTGTATATAGTAATAATAAAAATGATAATAATTGCACCTACAGAACAGATATATGAGCACCTCAATAATAATTCTGTAGGACTATACAAGAACAACACCAAGGAAAACATGAGAAGACTCCGTATGTACATACGGATATAATCACATTTAAGGTGGAAATGAGTTTGAGATTCTCATATTTATAATCAAAGAATAATCCCACGACGTCAAATATCCGCACAAAAAGAAAAATAATACACACATTTTTCTTATCTAATCAAGTGAAAAGTAAAAAGAGCGTGTAGAACAAAAAATCAACGACAGCGAATTCAAGCCCAAAGCCAACGTTATGCAGCATGGAAACCTCATTTACAAATAATATTCCAATCCAAATACAATCAGCAGATAGGTATGTAGCGTGTAAATTAAAAGGAAATTTTAATTGTAAAGTAATTTTATTTATTGTCTAATGACAGAGACAAATAGTGGCTATATAGGCTGTTTGCATAGGAAACAAATGGATAGCTGATTTTTGTTTAAACTATAGTACACTGCTAATTGTACTTGTATTTGAATTACAAATACGGATATAGATATATCAGAATTTTATTTCTCGAAACATTTTCGTTTTTAATTTGTAAGCAGGATTTTTTACAGGAAAAATTCTACTTATTAAACAATAATTTTTGTAATTTATTATGTAATTAACTATATGGATCGGATACTGATATGATTGTTTTTCCTTATGACAAAAAATACCGGTACCGGCACAGGTATGAGTACCGGTATCTTGTTCAATTTGCGTGGGACGCCATTCGATTTTTGAGTTCAGAGGCATTTAATTGTAGCAAAACAAAAGTATTTAGTAATAACTGATAGTGTTTGAATATCCCATTCTGTGGAAAGCGAATAAAGGGGTAGGTAAAGGGTTGTCCACAAATGACGTCATCAAAAAATCCATCGTTTTAGGGGGCCTTATAACCCCCTTGTCATGAGCTTAACCATTGCTTAAATCTTTAGCATGGGATGTCATCAGTAGCCACGGTTAGTCCTATTGACCTTACCCATGACGCAATTTGTGGACGATCCCTTACACATAATATTAGAACTTACCACTAAATAAAGAAATGTAGACGTATAATATTATACACGTTTTTTAATTTTTTGACGAAGTATGTAATTTTAAATGTACCTACCTACATAGGTAATAGTTCCTATTTTCCTACAATGATGCATGTCATGTATCTAATTTGTCCACTTGTAGTAGTGTAACTTTCTAGTATTACTTTCCAAGATGAAGAAATACAATTTTATTACATATTGCTCAATAGTTTAAATTTAGTTTTGTGTATAATTCTTCGACTTGAATGATAATCTATTAGTCCTTGATATTATCTGGTTACTGCTTGTGTTATCCACTCACACGATTATTACAGTGCCTAATTTTTAAGGCTGAAATGACACATAATATTCTTTGAAGTAATTTGTTTTTAGTACAGTAAAATATCGTGGAAGTGTTTTTAAATGAGCGATTTTTTTTATTAATGTTAAATATTAAACATTCTATGTAAAACTCAAGCAAAAAAATATATTTAAAAATATCATTACTTGGGATAGTTACAAATGCACTAAAATTAACCATTAACTATGTGGCATTTTAAATAATGGCAAAAATCACAATATTTACCCTGTTTTGAAGGTAAAAAATAAGATACAGATAGGAGACGATATTTACATATTTTAAAAAGTTCTAAACATTATGATATTCTTACATTTTAAAAAGTGTGAAACAAGATATTTACACAATTTTTTAAATGCAAAATGCAATACCTGCAACTTTTTAAAAAGCGCAAAACATGATATTTACACATTTTAAAAAGTGCAAAACAGGATATTTACACATTTTAAAAAGATGCAAAACAGGATATTTACACATTTTAAAAATGCAAAACACGATATTTATCAATATTACATTTTAAAAGATGTAAAACAAAATATTTACATGCATTAAAAAGCGGAAAATACAGTATCTAGACACGATTTTAAAACTACGAGATACATTGTGTTGGCATCTATTTAAAAATTCATAATACATTTGCACACTTTTTAAACGCCTAAATTACACCATATACCAGTATAGTACATACCTCTAAAAAAGTCGATATAAAAACCGAAATATTTACGCGTTCAAAACGATATAGTGAACTAATCGTAAATATAGTAAATTCCCCTTAAGAAACTATAGCTGTAAGCACAGCACGTATGACGTTTGGATTTAAGCGTAAATACATACGACTTGTCATCCTTCACTAACCACCTAGTACTATTATGCATAGTATTTACAACCCTTATGCATTTGCAACTCCCCATGCATGTATAACAGCCACGGCTTATTAATAAACCAGCATCTTTAATCGACGACGCGTAAGACGAAGCGAAAACCAAAATAAGGAAGCAGGCTGCAGGTTTGGAGGTGTACACTCCAAAATATATCACAATACTAATTACTACAGCATAGCAACAAGTGTTTAACATGGACATGACACATGGACGTGACTTACTTATCGACATCCACATCGATCATTGTCTCATATTATATTCCTTAACTTTTCTGCGTATCTTAAAAAAAATTAATTAAAACGCATTACGTCAGCATGAATACACATACTCACTATAGTCAGACCCGCACCTACCTAATAAAAGGCAGGTACTGTAAATATCATTTTTCAGCCCAAATTCCAAACTCCCAAACTATTCACTTGGGTATAACACCATTTTTAGACTCTATAAAGTTTAAAAAAATACGTGCTACAGATATTCTGATTTTGATACATTTTAAGTAGCACACTTAAGTAAGTTTTGTATTTGCCGTCATTTTTAAAAAAACTGACGCATATTTCTTTACTCAGGACACGGATAATGTGGCCAGCTCAGGCAGCCCCTGCTTCCTGATTTTTCAAAAATTAGGTAAATAGAACATTTTGCACTTTTCAAAAACATGCAAATTAAATATATGACACTTTTCTCAAAACATGTAAACAGAACATTTTGCACTTTGCTAAAAACGTGTACATAGAACATTTTGACTTTTCAAAAACATGCAAATATTTATATTTTCAAATTTCAAAAACATGCAAATAAAAACATTTGACACTTTTCAAAAACCATGTAAACAGAACATTTTGCACTTTTCTAAAAACATGTACATAGAACATTTTGAATTTTCAAAAAACCTGCAAATAAAAGTTTTTGCACATTTCAAAAACATGCAAGTAAAGCACATAACACTTTTCTCAAAAACATGTAAATAGAACATTTAGCACTTTTCAGAATCAAGCAAATACAACATTTTAAACTTTTCTAAAAACATGTAAATACAACATTTTGGTTCACCAATGGACAAAATGGTTGTTTTTGTATGGAAACAAATTTCTCCCTAAAAGCAATTCCGTTCAATTCCAAGCCCTGTCTTTACTGAAGAAGCAAAATATAGTCAATCTGCTCTCTGTATTTTTATTAACATTGCAGTTATAAGCCATTTTGCTCCTTCAGTAACTGCGTGTATAATTAATGCTACTAATATGCACAATAGCAATAACAACCTCTGCAAAAAACAAAAAAAAACAGTGTACCATACCTAATTACAATAAAACTACTAAACAACGTACGACGCTAAAACTGCATATTTATTAAAGGTATAGTAAATTACCTATATCAAGTCAGCTAATTGAAATTCAAACGTACTGTTTGTTGGACACTTACAATTTTAGCCTGCGCACAAATACAGTGACAAAATGACAAGGGAAACTAGAATCACTCCACGTCAATTGTCAATGCAATGTATACACTCAATAGTCCTCATGACTGCGAGATCCTCATGCTGCGATGAAATGTCAATAATGTGCCGTAATCCAAATCCAAAACCAAAACCAAATCCAACCACAACCACATGAACATCACGCACAAATTCAAATACTATCCACAGTCCTCACACACACACACAAAACATTCCCCAACACAAACAAATTGAACTTCCATTGTCAACAATCAACACACTATAGGACTGTATATCAGTATATCCGCTTACAATTATCAGTAGTAGTAGTAATAATTGTATCTCACTATATGTTGTTCTTCTGGTTCTGATTCTGATTTTCCCATCTCATCGACGTCGACATTGACGTCCACATAGTCTAATCCACACAGCAGCGTATAATAGCACATATAGGTACGTACACTTTCTAAAGATCAAATCAAAATCAAAAGGAATCCACTAAGTAAATCATACGTCTCCTTTCTGTGTTTGCGTTTCTTATTAAAGGCTCATAATTTGAGCAGGATTTGTGTCGCACGTACACCACGTACAACACAGACATATACCTGTCTGTATGTATATTCCTTTAATTGTATATTATGTGTCAGCGTATGGGTGCAGACAGGCACTTTAAATCACAGCACTAAAAGTACAGAATAACATCAGTTTAAAGTCTCACTACTGATATAGCCAATGCCAGTACCTTTAGGTAATAAACTTGTACTTACAGACAGGGACAGAGACAGGGATAGCGACAACACAGTCTTAAAGCCGCCGTCGTCGTCGTACCGTACCGTCAACCGTAGCCGTTTTCGTCTATTATTTATGATTCGTATAAATATTGAGGTCACAATTTCCCCCTATGCCATCTTCATACCATGCATTTATTCACGCACATTACTCACTCACTCACTCACTCGAATTCGAATTCTTCTTGGAATTCTCGGGAGAAGAACTCTTTTACGGCGGAAGAGTAACAGTAAGTTGACACTTGATTTTAGACACTTTTTTGAATTTTTTTCTATTCCGCTAGAAACACCAACAAAAATAAAAGCGACGCTTCTAACAATCTGTAGGCATTATTCAAAAGAGCAAAATTGTCTCGGTTTTCGGTTCTCGGCACAATAGAAATTCGACTTTTCCAGTGTTCACTCCCAATGTAATATTTACTGTGTACGAAAGTACAAAGTACTAACGAAGAACTGTTCAAATTATGTTGTCGTAGGTTATTGTTTTACTGAAACGTCCCAGCTTTTTTTCGCTTCTGAGTAGCTCTCATTTTTTAGGGGAAAAATACGAAAAATTTAAGAAAATGAAAACGAAAACGATTGAACAAAAAACGAGGCTGACTGCTTAATGTCAGCGTATAATATTGAATGCACTTTCGTTTAAAATTTAAAAGTGACGCAGCGTCGCTTATACTTAAAAGTAAAGTAGTCCAGTTTGTATATATTTGTATTTGTATTTAGTCTCGAGTCTCGTTCTCTTGTGCTATGTTACTGCAGACGACTTACAATCGGTACTGTTGACTGTTCACTGTTGTTGACTGTTGTTCAGGTATTTCTTGTTCTGATTGAAAATGAAAATTGTGAGAGAGCACATGGATTCGTTTGTTGCAGTCGCAGTGATAGAGGGGGAAGAAGTAGAAGCAGAGAGACGAGGGAAGAGACCTCCGCACGCATTTAATCTCCATCAGTAACTGCTAGTATATCAGTGTATATGGCCAGAGTCACAGTCAAAGTTACTATACTACTACTGTTGTTTTGTCTGCCTCCTTCATTGAGCTACAAAAGTCCAAGTCTGGCTTCGGCTTCTCTCTCATTTGTTAGCATACCGTAGTAGCCATATACACAGAACATAGTTGACTTAAACATTAACCACTTTCCTCTCTTTTAATTTAATTCATAATGTGTGTAATATGCACGACACACTCACCCATCTGTACGGCTACGGCCAATCCCAATCAGAAGCAAAGCATATTTAAGTATAAAGGGTACGTCATAATCATAGCGTACATACCTATACCTATTTAAATATATTCAGTTTCAATATTGTAAAAAAATTAAATTCTTAAATAGGAAGCCCTTTATTACAATAGCATGTTGTTTACATATACCTATGGATACCTACCTACCTTGTTTGTTTGTTTGTTTGCATGTATGTAGGTAGGTCTAGGCTGGGACTGGGATTGGGACTGTGGGTAGGTCTATAGGTACACTTTTTGTTTTTTGCAATAGAGGCATGCAGAGAAATTTCAATTTGACCTAGCTACTAAACTAAAAAGAATAATACACTGAAGCTAAATGACGAACGTCGAACGTGTTTTTTGTGGTAGGTACCTACCTTCATACAGTATGTGTGTAGTTGGATAGAAGTTAACTGGGACTTGTGCCTGACTGTAAAAGGTAATTATTTTGTAAATTGTAATATAATTATAACGTTGTCGCTTTTGTTTTCGTCATATCGTTATCGTTATCGTTATAGTTTGCCTTTGCGGAATCGGAATGTGGATTTTTTTAAAGGGGGATGTTAAAAAAATGAAGAATGTGCTAGTTTTGACATGTAGATGATTTTATTCAAAACAAATTAAAAGATTTGACACCTACCGTATATGTAGTAGAGTGTAGGGCAGACTGCATTATAGAGCCGGACGAAGGAATTGTTTTTAGGTAGCAATTTATTTCCATATAAAAACCGCCATTTTGATTGATTTTATTAAAGGTTTTCTTTGGTAAATCAAAATGTTGTATTTACATGTTTTAGAAAAGTGAAAAATGTTTTTTTACTTGATTCTGAAAAGTGTAAAATGTTCTATTTACATGGTTTTTTAAAAGTGTTGAATATTTTATTTTTATGTTTTTTGAAATGTGGAAAACATTTCTATGTTTTAATTCTATGTTTTTGAAAAGTCAAAATGTTCCATTTACATGGTTTTTAAAAATTCAGTCAGCGGGGGCTGCCTGCGCTGCGCTGGCCGCATTATCCGGCCCTGGCAGACTGTAGAGAATGTGTCAGCGGCAGTTATGGTTTTCTCAAACAAAATTTTTAAGTAGTTTTTTGAGTAAATACAACAAATTAAAATTTAACTATATACCTACCTATAGGGACCTTCTTATATATGCTAAGGTTTTGCTATAGGTATTTAGTTAGATAGGCGGCATATTGACTATAGATGGTTTTTGGGGTTTGACGAAATCTACAGTCTACAGGTGAGGTGTCGGTGGGCATGTTCCTCATAGGCTTTCTTGACAATTACTTACAATTAAGATTGATGTTTAAATTAGCATGTAAAAATATCTGTATGCACACTGTGTGCTATGTGAAAGTATCACTCATTAGGTGAGTTACTTTTTTGACATTAATTAAAACACCAATACCGACACCGACCGACTTCATTTTTGTCCCCTTAAGTTAAGCTATACAGATATTATACTTTTCCTGCTACAGGGTCAAATTAAAATAAATGAAGTCATTATAACATTTTGAATAAAAGTCTTTATTGAACGGTGCAGCACGAAATATTATTATGCCTCGGCAACAGTTTGATAAAAAATGTGAATTTAAATTTTCTTAATTACATGTATAAATGATTATATAAGGGATCGTCCACAATTGATGTCATCGAAAAATTACATTTTTATAGGACCCCATTATTTCCAACGGCTTAATTTTTAAAAGGCTATCTTTAACACGGCAGATATCCCTACAAGGCCAAGTAGACAGTAGACCCATTCATCCTATACCAATGACGTCATTTGGGAACGCTCCCTAAGGCTTTGTTGGCAAAAGGAAATTTATTTTTGGCTTGGGCATTTATTTTCATACGAACGACAGCGACAGACGCCGGACGGGGCAATCGCAATCAAATCAGGATCTGAAAAAGGCTGCCAATTTTACATCGAGTCTCGATGTCGACCGGCTATACAGATAAATATACTTTTATATTTCCATGTAAAGTTTAAGCAGCTTATAAATGCATTTCAATCCTGTAGCTGTCCTCACATTTATATTAAGCACCGTGTTAATTTTTTACAGGTTTGACGCTAGAAGGAAAAATCCCATATCATGTACCTACACAGTCAACTCGTATGTGTTGAGATTTTGAGATGCTATCTAAAATTCAAAAGCTTATAGTATTATAGGTACAAAAGATTAATTATTTTTTGTTTTGAATTTTTTCTTCTTGGCTGGATTTAAAAAAAATGTAGTGCAACATTATACAAACAAGAGATCATAGAGCCAGAGACCAGAAACCAGAAAAACGATAGCGAGCGAGATTATCAGTATCGTATTAAAGTGGGACATTGCATCACTACAGCATGGAAGTAATTCTATTACTAAATTGAATTAAAGAGAGAAAACGAGTTTAAACGAACTAAAAAAAATCGTAATTTTTATAATTTAAATTAAAATGTATGTATTTAAATCAAACCTTTAAATAGTTGGTATTATTACTGCGTAGCAGTACCAGTACCAAACATTTATTAAAATAAAATAAAATACATATCGCCTGTGAAGAACCAAAATGACCCATTTCCATTTGTAGCTAAAAACAATATCCACTATCTACGAAAATATTGAAACATGTCTTGAAAGCATTTAAATAGAACACTTTTCAAAAACATGTAAATAGAGCATTTTACAACTTTGAAAAGCATGTAAATAAAAACATTTTGCACTTTTCTAAAACATGTAAATAGAACATTTTTCACTTTTCAAAAAAAAGGTAAATAGAACATTTTACAACTTTGAAAAGCATGTAAATAAAAACATTTTGCACTTTTCTAAAACATGTAAATAGAACATTTTTCACTTTTCAAAAAAAAGGTAAATAGAACATTTTACACTTTTCTAAAACATGTAAATAGAACATTTTTCACTTTTCAAAAACATGTAAATAGAACATTTTTCACTTTTCAAAAACATGTAAATAGAACATTCCCCACTTTTCAGAAACTCTTAATTAACATTTTACGCATGTTTCGCATTTTGTTTTTATGACATAGCTCATTTTGATTCTAGCTTAAATTGGAAATGGGTCATTTTGGTTCTTCACAGACGATATATACAGTATGAATAGACTGGAGATTGTGCGATCATTGACGGTATTTACATACTGAAATTTCATTTTTGTTCAATTTTTAATGCTCAAAAAATTAATTTAGTTATAGTATTTTTTGAAAATATTGTAAACTATCTGTATTTACCACCATCCTCTTTCTCAGTATACCGCCCCCTTCAACCGTCAACCGTCAATTTTTGGCCCTGTACAAGTCCATTTCAAAATTCAAAACCAACTGCAATGCGAAATACAAAAAAATAAAGTGTACTCGTCTACTGTGACTGTGTGAGGGATCTGTTAAAACTAAAAGCCTTGTCCATAGTGAAATGGATACGGTACAAACTATGGATCATGGACCAGGCACCGGACAAGACTTTTGGGCTTGGAAAGTTGATCATGACGAGACTCCACGGCGCTCATTTTACATTATTTAAACACACACACACCCACGTACTTACTTCATAGCATTGAATATTTGATATATTTATATTCCCATTAGAAAAATCCCTTCTACAAATGTGGACGTTTGATTAGGTAGATAATAATGATAATAATATATGCAAAAGTAGCTAGAAAAACCTCATGGGCAGGGGCTTAACGTGAGAACTCCAAATCTAAAGTACCTCAACTTATCCGCTCACTCTCTGTATGTACGGTCATAGAAGAAAACCAACAGCAGCTCAGCTAAACTAAAACTAAGGTAAATTTTTTTTTCTCTCTCTTCACGTGAAGGAATTCCTTTCGTTCCGCTCCGGAGACTTTTTCATTCCCCCTCGCCGTCATATTATTATTCCTTTACCAAACTCTGAGTCCTCCGTAATAAATATGTACTTACTTAACATATGCTCGGGAGTAACAACCAAGAGTAGCAACAGTACCAGTACCAGTACCAGCACCAGCATTACAATTTACAATTTACAATCACAACCACCACCACCATTCGCTATAGTTCTGTACCCATCCCTCATGAAGAAGTTTGAGAACTGACAATATTCCCATACACATCCGGTGAACCTTCTCTCCATTGTTTTTCCAAATCAACAAAAGAATCAACTTTAATTCTATGCTGAGACTCTGTCGCTGACTCTGACTCTGATTGTGAGTGGAAACAAGTCTGCACACAGCCAGGCGCGGGCCCAGGGAAACCGGATGGGCAACAGAGCAACAGAGTTGCCCACCCCAAATTTGAATTTTTTGACATAGGGACATTTAAATCAAGATATGTATCGTCAGTGATGAATAAAAATGTCCATATTCATTTTCTTAGCCAGAAATAAATTTTATAATCTACAGTAACATTAAAATATCATGATCTTAGGTATCGTCCATAAATGATGTCACCCAAATTATTTTTATTTTGAGAGCCACCCAGTCCCATGTCGTCCCTTCAAGCATTGCGTAAACGACTACTGATAACGTTAGCATGGCCCTAGACCCGCTAACAGTATCCATGACATCATTTATGGACGATCCCTTATAAGCATGTAAGTAGAATATTATGGAATTTTAAAAAGCACGTAAATTGAATATTTTGGAATTTTAAAAAACACGTAAATTGAATATTTTGCACTTTTCAAAAACGTGTAAATAGGATATTTTGAAATTTTCAAAAACATGTAAATAGGATATTTTGCAGTTTTGAAAAACAATGAAATTGAATATATTGAACTTTTAAAAAAAGTGTAAATAGGATATTTTGAAATTTTCAAAAACATGTAAATTGGATATTTTGCAGTTTTGAAAAACAATGAAATTGAATATATTGAACTTTAAAAAAAAGTGTAAATAGGATATTTTGAACTTTTCAAAAACATGTAAACAGAATATTTAGCACTCTTCAAAAAACTCGTAATTACCATGTCTCTACCATGTGTCTATAAACTCATTTAATTCTTTCGTGAAGTAGCTCATTTTAATTCCAGCTTAAGCGTGACCATACCATTTTGATTCCTCACTGACAATATGTACAGCCCACCCCAGAAAACAATTTTAGATCCGCCCCTGCATACAGCCCCCTACACTACTTACATAAGTATACAGATACGTCCACATACGACACAACATACAGTTTACCTATAGAGCCTGGATATAGTCACAGAGACATACTGATATAGCTCCATAATTCTCTAAAATAAATATAAAAGTGCTCAGAATTTCCAAGTTTTCAAGCAGAAACATGGCATTCTTGTCATAACAATAAACTGTAACTGTATCCCACTCTGTCTCTGTCTCTTTCTGTCTCGTCGTCGTCGTCGTGCCTCCAAATCTTTTACTACTACTGTACTACAAATACTACTACAACTACAACCACTACTCCTCCAACAACGTCTTTTTTAATAAGGTTAGACTTTGGGACAGAGTCAAAAGTTGAATTAAAAGTTTCGGCTCCGTAACTATGTGGCATGTGGCTAAGGCTGTGGCCGTGGTGGGGATCCGGATGATGGTAGTATAGTGGTAGTGGTACAGATATATATGGGAAGGGCGGTAGCGGTAGCGGTAGCGGTGGTAGGACTCATAGTCTACCTGCTTCGTCGTCCATGTCCATGTCCATGAGGCCCAGTCCTTGTGGCATATTAGACATTCATTACTCACAAATTTTGAATAGTTTTGGTTTTGATTTGTCATATAACTGCAACTGTAATTAAACGGATGAATATATATGAATATATGGGATGATTTTTCTTAATAAACATCTTAGTTAACCAAAAAGAGAGATTTAGGAAAATTCTTGACTCACTGTTCTGTTACTTTGGGCTCGGCTATGGGACTGGGAACTATGGGGGATGGGGAAAATCAGCCAATAAAAATTTCTGTACTTACCTACCTACCGACCTATTTAGTGTGGAACTGGGACTGAGACTGGGACTGGGAAGATTTTCTACTTGAAGTTTATGAATTCGTAGCATGATTTATGATCAATATTTTAAAGCTAAAAATTTTACAAGGATTTTTGAATTTTTCTTTCTTTCTTTATAATTCTTTAAAAGGCTGATTCTTTAAGGCATCCGAGATATTTTTGCTGCAGTGAAAAAGTCAGCTGCAAAAAAATCGATTTTTGTGACTTACTTTGAATTTGTCGTACAGTACTGACTAAGGAAAGGCAAAGGCAAAGGCGGACTCATGATAATGAGATGTGAATATACTATTAGTACTTATGTAAAATGAGAGATAAAAACTGGAGGTAAAGTCGGGCTTTTAGGACAAAATATTACTGGCAGCGGTGGGATTCGAACCCACGCCCTTTCGGACTGGTGCCTAAAACCAGCGCCTTAGACCACTCGGCCACGCTACCTTGATAGACACTGTCCCACTTTCAGCTGATATTTCATCCAGAAGAAATTTTGTAGCGGAACTCATCTTGGTCCTGAACTGAGTCGAGTTCTCAAGTGGCTGGTACTGGTGGGTGAGTCTTTTCATTCTCGGTATTAGGTTAAAGTAGATTTTTTTTAGTATTAATCATACATCACTTTAACGTGTTGGATTCAAGGCAGTATATTAAAAAGAAACGTCTTGTCTCCGTAATATCGTAATATTATGTACAAAACGCTATAAAATTTCAACTTAAAAAATACCCATAATATTTCAGTCTATACTATGACTGTGTGTGTGTGTACTGTAATGTAATGTAAAAATAATGTGTGGTATTACATTGGACTATTAATCAAAATCCAAGCTGTGCCTGTGCTTTGACTTTGGCTTTACTTGCGTGGCCGTGGTAAAATAAAAAAGAGGGCACACTCGAGTTTGCTGGCTTACGACGACTACGACTGGCTGTAACATGTACTAAATGGTAATGTTGGAAATATTAAAATATATTGAAATTTACAATAATTAAATTTGGCTATAAATTAAACTTAATTAAAATTTCCAAATATTTTTTCTAATTGTAATTGACTATTTCCACTAAAAGTATTTAGCGCAGTGCATTAAAGAATGGTGAGATATTTCTTGGATTGCAAAATAATAGTAATAAAAGTTGTACGTTCTTCTTTTGAGTTGGTCAGTCGCATGTAAATTATGTGCTATCTCGCTGTTATCTGTAATGTTGTACGACGACATTATACACTTAATGTGTGGTGCAATAAAAGTGTATCTTCATACAATGTACTGCATAGATATAGGTTTTCTGTACATACAGACATATTAGTATAAAGGTGTTTGCTAATGGTTTAATAGCCTGGCCTAGTCGCAAATAATGAGCGCCAATGCACTGGTCGAACGCCAATCATAAAGAAATCCGTTTATTGATAAAGAATGATGCAGAGGGCTGGCAAAGTGAATTTACTTGATTTCAAATTCCTTTTTACAGTTCACACTAATTAAATATCGAAATCGAAATATCTGTAATTTCAATCTTTCAATATTAATGCCTGTGTGTCACTACATAGATATGTAGGTAGGTAGGTAAGTTCTACATTAAAAATTATATACTGCGCATCCAACCTAGTATATGCCTTTAACTACCGCAGTATATAACCAGTTTGTTGTACATTTCACAGATTTTTGATGAGCCTATCTACACTCAATATATCGATACTGAAGAAGGAAAATTGCCTATCTCTAATTCACACTAAAAGCAAGATTGCTCATCTCCTTTTTTGACTTAGGGATCGTGCACCAATGATGTCATCGGTAGAGTACTGGTACTGATGACATGCTATCTTTAAGATAGCTATTTATGCAATGGTTAAGCTGACCAAAGGGACGTCGTCATCGAATTCGAACATGAAATCATTTATGGACGACCCCTTAAATAGTGTTCAACAAGAAATACGAACCTGCTTATTTTGAGATAAAAAAATTATGCACAAATAAAAAAATACATTAAAAAATGGAGATGGGCAATTTTGCTCCTTCAGTAACGATATGTTTTCAACGTATGTAATTGGAATTTCTCAAACAATCCAATTTCACACTCCAATTAAATTAAAGCATGAATAATACGAATAAATAGTTTGATACAATTCAATTCAATTAATCGAAGGAAAATTGCGGAAATTGAGCTTTATTTTATTTTTTATTTCCACGCTTTCCTCACTGACATCAAAATCAAAAGGACATGCAGGGACATGCTGTATTAACTGTATATTGTGTACTCCTGGCGATGTATTATTGCGTAGTAATTACCGTTTTATCAATTTTCCTTATCAGTAAATTGTAATTATTATTACGCCATATATTACGTCCAATTAAAACTGTCGTTAAAAAATCAATTTATCCTCACTAATTGCAACTAAATAATGCGTTACATATAGGTATTTTAAATTACTAATTGTTTCAAATTGCTGTCCTAATTTCATGCTAAATTAAAATGATATAATTATCTAAAAGTCAAGCATGCAGAATTCGAATATCTACACATCACATTTAAAAACTGAAAAATCGCACCATGCATATAGGTTGCTCACAAAAGATAGAAATTTTGTAAGTCCTTAAAAAACAAGGGGTTTAGGAATTTTGTCGAATATCTTTACAGACAAAAATCAGACACAATACAAAAACAATCAAAAACGCGTCATCAATTTTAATCCTCAATCGCAAACAAAATACAAAAGGTTAGTATATAGGCATAATTAATTAGGTAATTTAATCAGTATATTTTTTGCATGCATGATAATAATGTGCACATAAAAAAACAAAAAGAAATATGTATAATTAATAAATTGACAAATACATGTACCACACTAATCACATCACAGGTACTTAAGTACATACATTCATTCAGACCATAATCATTCAGAGCAGCGCAGAACAATAATCTTACATTTAAGATTTTACATAAAAAGTTACACAATTAATTTTGTATAAACTGTAACATTAAAATTACTGTAGAATCAGAGTCAGCTTTGCATTACGTATGTAAATTATATTGCATTATGAATCTGCACTAGTTTGCATAGTTAGAACTTTAAAACTTTAATTGACATTGACATTGATATTGACATTGGATTGTAATAATAATTAATTATTGTATGGATATATATACCTATAGCTAGAATAATAATATAGTCTCATAGAAGTAATAAAAATAATTATTATAGATAATATACTACTTAAACTTTTTTGCATGCCAGCAAGCGGGTCAAATGCGTATATAGCAAAATTTGTGAAATTAATTAAAATAATAAATTCAATATTGTATAATAGTATTATTGACTTAACTATATATGCTATATACATGCAATGTATTTTTAAAAATGTAATGACGATTTTTTATGATTAGTAATTTTTTTTAGGTACATTATTTAATTATTTATTATATGTTAATGTATACAGTGCATTTATGCGTTGAGTCACGCCGTCGTCGCGCGCTTTACTTATAGTTTTCGTCGGTTTCGTTATATTATTTCGTTCTCGCTTTTTTTGGGACGGGTTTTCTCCTGAAGTTTTTTTCCTAAATTTTATTTTCGATGATGATTATTATTGAGCACATTTCCCATCACTCTCTCGTCTTTGTAGTAACTGTCTTCTCCAGGGAGGGATTGAAGCCATTCGCTTCGCCTCAGCATCCAACTTCATCTGCTCTTCTGCCTCTTTCCTGGCTTTCTCGGCTGCTTTCTTGGCGAGCATCTGTCGCTTCCAGGCTGGGATCGCTGCGCCAGTTCCATCTGTGCACGGGACCTAAGACCAAGAATGCAATAGGGATTATTGTTAAGAAAAAATTTTTTAAAATGTTTGATTTGAATAATAAACGTGACCTTCTTTCTTATTGTACAAATGATATCCTGGCTCTGTCAGAAAATATTAATTTGTTCAATATTATATCGCAAAAATAATCGATTTAATTACACATTATTATCCATATTATAGGCATCCTATTAGTCCTTGCCTAAGTTGGTTTTAGCCAGTTGTATGTACAAGTTTACAGTAGTAAGTTTCTAATTATTGCGGACGAACATCCTATATGCTAATGCCATATATCGCTGGCGAAGGATTAAATCCACTTCCTTCCACTTTCGATTTAAATATTTTAAACAAGCGTTTTAGCTAACTAAATCATAATTGCATGCTTATGAAGGGTGCAAATTCCTCTAATTGCATCATAATCTAAAACGCAAAACGTTCTAACTATATGGATTTTGGATATGAAAACTGCAATTGGTTCTAACTACATGAATTAAAAAAAAATTAAAATCCACTAAATACATCATGTTAGTCCCAAACTGTTCTAACTACATGATTTCAAACGCAAATTTTTCTAACTACATAGTTTTAAGTTGCAAACTAATCTAACTTCATCGTTTTAATTTGCAAAGCAATCTAAGTACATGCTTTTAAAATATAAAAAACGTTCTAACTACTTGATTTAAAAACGCAATTTGCTCTAACTACATGGTTTTAGAAAGTTCAAAATGTTCTAACTTCATGGTTTGGAGTGGCAAACTGTTCTAACTAGATGATTTTAAAAGGTGCAAAATGTTTAAATTGCATGTTTTACAAATTTTTAAATGTTCTAATAACATAATACTGAAAATGCAAAACGCTCTAAATACAACGTTTGAGAAGTGCAAAAGCTATAACTACATGTAATATTCAAAAGCACGTAATAAAAACATTTTGCATTTTTCAACATTATGTATTTATATTAGTGTACAAGTTAGAGCCATGTAGTTCCATAGACCATTTTGTACTTTTTTAAATCATGTAGTTAGATAAGTTTGCAACTTAAAACCGTGTAGTTAGATTAGTTTGCAACTTAAAACTATGCAGTTAGAACACTTCGCGCTTGAAACGATGCAGTTAGAACAGTTTGCAGTATTAAAATCCATATAGTTAGAACGTTTTGCGTTTTAGAATATGATGCCATTAGAGGAATTTGCACTTTTCATAGGCATGCAATTATGAATTGGTTAGCTAAAACGCTTATTTAAATTGAAAAAGGAAGTAAGCGGATTTGCTTTTAAGGTAAAATGGAAGGAAACGAATTTTCTTCCAGCGAATAGTGAAAGAAAGCTTATACTGTGTTTAATTTCATTTGTTAATATAGCACCTTTTAAAACGTGGTAATTGTTTGAATTTAATTTTTTAAGATGCGAAAAGTTCTAATTATGTCTTTGTTAAAAATCATGGGTGTAAAGAATCATTCTGTCGTAAGTCCAGTGAACTTCCTTCGGACTTATGACAAATTGATTCTTCAACGACGAAATGGAACATTATATCGTCTATGAAGAACCAAAATAATCCATTTTTAACTTGTGCTAGAATTAAAATGAACTATGTCAAAAACAAAGACAGTAAATAAGATACATGCTTACAATGCTAATAACGAGTTTCTAAGATGAGCAAATTGTTCTATTTACATGTTTTTAAAAAGGTCAAATTGTTCTAATTAAGTGTTTTTTAAAAGTGCAAAATATTCTATTTACTTGTTTCTTTAAAAGTGCAAAATACTCTATTTACATGTTTTTTTTAAATTGCAAAATATTCTATTTGCATGCTTTTTTAAAATTGCAAAATATTATATTTACTTGTTTTTTGAAAAATGCACAAGGTTCTATTTACATGCTTTCATGTACAGGTTATTTTAATTTTTCTGTAGATAATACATTTTGTTTGAAACTCAAAATGGATATGAGCCATTTTGGTTCTTCACAGACGATATTCTAACTATTGTTTTAGACAAAGTATTATATTAATATTCTATATTCGTAGATGTTTTCTGCTCTCACCTCTGCCACAAAGTTAATTGGAGTGTAGTGCTGAGCTAATTCTTTGACGGCCATCTTCTCCTCCTCAACTTGCCGACGTCTCAGTTCCTCCTTCCACTCCCGTACCCCTCCCAACTGACTCGACTGTTCCAGCTCAGCAATGACAGCCGCTTTACTGTTGGCTGGTGGGAGGGGCGGTGGATCTTGCTGTGGAGGGGTTGTCATCCCGGAAGTCATACCATAAGTTGGACTCCCCAGCACCCGTCCCAGCGGTGGGGCAGACTTGGTCCGGACTGTCGGTGTTTTCCTTAGATTTACCTTCTACAAAAAGTCAGTCGGAAAATCGTAATAATATTTGCAAATGACATAAAATTTTAAGCCATTTCAAAATTTCTACAGTATATTTTCAAAAATAAATCTCACCATAAGTTCTTCGGGTCGAATCATGCCGCCTCCCCCACCACATGGTCCTCCCACATTTACTTTGCTCCCACCCCCACACAATACTTTGTTCAAATTTGTAACGGCATTCGTCTCATTGGTCTGACTACAACCCCCACTTTGATTTTGATTATAACCAGGCCTCTCCCCCTCTCCGCCCCCATTCATCATGTCACTCCCGTCGCCCCCATCCCCTTGTTGTCGACCCCCCGGACTGTGACGATCGTTTCCACCACCAATGACTTCCTCGTTCTCACATATTTTTGACTCCATGATGATTCCCCCTATCCCTATCCCGATCCCATTATTTCCAAATTCGGGGGGTTTATTCGAGAGCGGGGTACTAGTGAGTCTCGGCCCATGGGATAAACTCCCTTTGAGAGTCGTCTTGATACTTTTGAGATACTCGGACGGCTTAATGAGCTGATCCTGTTCGGGGGGCGTGGGGAAGCACGGGGGGATGAACGGCATTTGTTTCCCCGCCACACTCAGCTTCTTATGAACCGCCAGGAGTCTCCCGTTCCCCAAGCCCATCCCCATCATGGGGTGTCCTCCACTCTCCCCTCCATTATGATTACTACTACCATTATTGTGATTCTCCCCATGAATTTGTCGCGTAGGGGGGTTCTCTCTGTAATCTTCAATGTCTTCATACTCGTTCTCTACCACTCCACCGTTGTTGTTGTTGTTGTTGTTGTTGTGGGGGTCCACTTTCTCTTTCGCGTTGAGTCTAGCACTATAATCAGTCAGTGGAGTTAAATGGGATTTATTATGAACATTATTAATATTATTATTGCTATTGCTACAGTTAGACTTGTTGTTGTTGTTGTTGTTGTGGGAGGGGAGTCCGTTGAGATTTGGCAATGGTGGAGGGGGTGGCGGGGGAGGGGGAGGAGGTGGAACACCAGGGGGAGCTGTCGTCGTCGTCGGTTTTGTTGCTGATGTTGGTGGATTTGGTGGTGGTGGTGGTGGGATAGCAGCACTTGTCTGCTGCTGCGTCACTGAAGGCGCCAAATTATGATTTGGAAATTGAAAATTGACACTCTTTCCATTCCCACTATTATTTTTATTATTATTATTGTTACTATTATTAACTGGGGGCTCGTTCTGATCCCCCCTATCTTGACCGTGGCCGTGACCGTGACCATGACCATGCTGCTGCTGCGAGTCGGCTTGAACGACGACAGGGGGACTAATGACAAATTGATTATTCACGGGGGCCATCGTGGTTTCAATGGAGTAGTCCAAACTTTGCTGAATACTTAGCGCAGTACTGCAGCTAATATTGTCCGTACTGATGTCCTCATGGTGGAGATGAAAGGACTCGGTCTCGAGGGGTGGGGACGTTCCAGTTCCGGTTCCGGTTCCGGACGACTGCTGTGAGGTTTCTGATTGGGCATGAAGTGTCTCGCTGTCAGAGGTGGCGTATGGGTTGGGGACGGGGGGAGGGGGCGACTCATGGAGTCTAAAGCTAGTTAGAGGGTGTGGCTGCTGGGGGTGATTTAGCTTTGGATTAAATTTTGGATTTTGATTTTGATTTTGACTGAGCTGACTTGAAGAATTATTTGGTGGATGGACTGTCGGCGTATAAATTATATTGGTCGTCTCCTCGTCGATGGCGCTCGTGATGAGGCGGGGATGGAGATAGAAGGAGTTGGAATTAGAATTTGAATTGCTCCCGCTACTACTCGTACTGTCCGCGCTCGACTTGGGCGCGTGGAGGAAGAAGGAGTTCACGGAGCGGATGGTGTAGTCATTGATTTCGTGAGGGGGGGAGTTGGAGTGGGAGCTGGAGTGGGAGTTGTTCGAGTTGTTGGAGGGGGAGGAGGAGGTGGAGCAGTGACAATTATTCGTCGTGATCGTGAGAGACGTGGCTGGGTTCGTGGACGAGAGGCTCGAATTCCCAGAGTCTAATTGCTTCGTGTCATCATGAGCATGCGGAGGGTCATTCGTACAATTTGTATTCGTATTGTATTTTGAGAGGAGGGCCACAATCTGCGGGGAATACAAGAAAAAAAATACATTGGAATTAATATGCTCTTTTAAATTAATTTGACCGTTTTGCGCTATATATTTGTCTGTGAAGAACTAAATTGACCCATTTCCAATTTACGCTAGAATTAAAATGAGCTATGTCATAAAAACAAAATGAGAAACATGCGTAAAATATTAATTAGGAATTTTTGAAAAGTGTAAAATGTTCTATTTACATGTTTTTGAAAAGTTTAAAATGTTCTATTGACTTGGTTTTGAAAAGTACAAACATTTTCATTTACATGTTTTTGAAAAGTGAAAATTGTTCTATTTCAATGTTTTTAAATGTGTTAAAGGTTGTATTTACATGTTTTTGCTATGTGCAAATTGTTCCATATTACATGCTTTTGAAAATTGCAAAATGCAAATCGCAAAAAGTGCAAAATTTAAATACTTTCAAGACATATTTCAATATTTTCGTAGATAGTACATATTGTTTTTAGATAAAAATGGCAATGGGTCATTTTGGTTCTTCACAGACGATATTCATATTGCTGTAATAACATTGTTTTCAACGATTTTCCTATTATCGTTGGATTAATAGGAGGCTCTATTAAAATTAATAGCGACGTAGTAAATCCACCAATATTTTCCTATTAAATTAAAATTAAAGCAGTTTATTATACGATGTCATCGTTTGAGCATAATTGTGCATAGTGCTTTGCGTTTTGACATTGGTACAGTTAGGGATGGTCGACAAATGATGTCATTGAAAAATCATCATTTTCCTATGACCCTATGACCTTCGCTGCCACCATCCTAACTACTTGTAAAAACGTGTAATAATACGTGTGTCTCTCGTTTTTTAAAGAGTAAATTCATAGCTCTTTTAAAAAATTTAAATTCATCAATTTTGGATGCGAAAAATGCTTTTCACAATGCAAATTCAAAAAACGCCTTAGTTATTCATCATATATCAAAAGTTTGGCCTGCCATTATAGAGATACAGTATTATTTTCCTTTCTTTTTAATAAATCAGTCAAGTCAAAAATATACATGGGGGTGTATATTTGTATAGACATTAATTTCATTCACACACACACACAAAACTGTTCAGCTTAAGTAATTTCATTCTTGAGAGAAGAAATATATAAATCATTAAAATTTTTGTAATATATAATAATATAACTATAACTATACTCATATATTATACTATAACTTCTAATTCTAATACAGGGCTGAAAATAAGATACATTTTTTGGAAGGTAATAAATTATACTATATGAAGTATGTTCTTCTAATATAAAAATTCCTATATATATATAACTATATCCATAGATCGGTAGGCATGCCATAAAACATTAGAAATTTTCACTTTCTCTCTCTCTCTCTCTTTCTTTCCACTGGGCGCCACTATATGACAAAAAAGTTTAAAAGTGTACACTGCGCCTATTTAAAATCTGATATCACTCCTGATAACGTGTGTAATCCACGCAGCTCACAGCACACAGTTATAAAAATGTAAACACATTCAATTTTTTTTTTAACTTTTTTTAAAAGCCTGTAACTTATAACGTAATTCTGTGTGTTTAATCTTGTTTTTTGAAAATTACCTCCATGTGTTGAAACTGACTGGCAATATGCGACGGGGTCTCTAAATTGCTGTTTTTATGTGGGAGGACTCCGTGACGAAGGAGCCAGCGGACAGATCTAATTTGGCCAGAGCGGGCAGCATAATGTAAACTATTGGAGCCCTTAGAGTCCACCCCCTGCACAATGGCACCGCTCGACTGTAAGTAGCGAAGGACTTGGAGATGACCCTCACGGGCAGCTACATGGATGGGGAGAAGACCGTCCGGGCCAATGGATGTATTCACGCTGAAAATTAAAAACAGAGATACAGATAAATAGGAATTTATTGAAACACTATTAACGTAATGGGATTGCCCACAAATGATGTCACGAGTAGGATCAAAGGGTCTCAGTGGATACCATAATGACATCTTATGTTAATGATAGCCATTTACGCAATGATTATAAGCTGACGACAAGGGGATCATAAGAAATTTAAATATTTCGATGACATCATTTATGAGCTATCCCATAATCATTACAATTCAACGTAGTACAATCTTAAACATAATTTGGTGTTGGCATAAATCTATAGTTAATATGGTTGGTGAAGAATCAAAAGGAATTATTTTCAATTTAATTTAGAATTAAAATGGTGATCAGAAAGCTCGCTATTTATTATAGCATCACTCAGAATGTAAAAAAACACTAAATGAGATGCAAGCTTAAAAATGTTAATCATAATGTTTAAAATAGTGTAGAATGTTTTATTTAAGAGGTTTTTTAAAAAGTCCAAAATTTTCCATTTAAGAGTTTTTCAAAAGTGTACAATTTTCTTGTTACATGTTTTTGAAATGTGGAATATTTTCTATTTAGCTATTTTTTTAAACTGCAAAATGTGCTGTTTACACGTTTTTTAAAATTTAAATTCTTGTAGAATTGTATTTTAATTTTGTGTGTGTAGATAAAGCATTTTAAGTTTAACAATAAATGGATATGGGCCATTTTGATCCTTTGTAGTATCAATCATAAATTTTGTTTTGACAAAAAATTTAAGTTTATAATTTGGTTCATCATGGCGGGATTATTTAAAACATTATGTAATGTGCTTTGAATGCACATGTAATGCTGCGTAATAGTGGACGGGGTCCATTATTACAGGAAATACTGTAAGTAAATTATGCACAATATTCCACGCTACAAACTGCAAAACTGATTCGCTTTTACAGCTAAAAATCTTACTATTTTAGATATCAGTAGCTCAACTGCTGCATTTCTGGCCGCGTAAAAAGTCACTGCTAATTTGAAATGTAAAACATCCATTATAAAATTATTACGCTTAGGTAATTATCTCTCTCTCTCTGTATCTATCTTACACCCGTAAAAGTATTATTACGGATTGAAAACAAACAAATTAAATTTTGAGCAAATTGAAAAAACTTTCACATTTATACACTACTATACTATATTTAATTTGAGCTCATAATATATACTAGCTCTATGACCATAGCCACCAGTACCAGCAGCATCGTATCATATAATAGTACCAATCGTAATTCTTTCTTACACTACTGATATCATAGCCTCATAGGCAGCAGTGCAATATATATATTATTAAATTTAACACTCGAATGACCGTCCATCGTTACCGGTACTAAATCAAATACTAAAAAAAAATTACATATATTTATAAGCATAGGGAGTTGAAAGGAAAAAGAAAGCTAATCACAAGCAAGACATTTTTACTATCGACTATATAATATAGCATATAGAAAGGTGCTAACTGCAAAGCGTCTCTTATCAGTATACTGATATCTGCTAATTGTCTCCTATTATCTCCAAATAATGCAAATCACTATACAGATTTGCATTATCTCTCTCTCTCTCTCTTTGAGAGTGGTCCCACTATTACGAATCAAAGAGGGGAAAATTATATATTTTTTATAGCACAGTCTCAATGGCCATTCGAATTCCTGGAAATCAGCAGCAGTCTTAGCTGTGAGAATTTAACAATAAAGAAATTACAACCTGCCTATATTATAATGTCCGGCCATATACTGCACAGTAGCTAAATTAAGCTATTCAATTCTAATTATATTTAAATGCTACATTATTATTATATATAATAATAATGTAGCATTTAAATGCTACATACAAACATGGATGTAATTACTGGTAATTTGTGAATTAAAATTCTTAAAAAAAATTAAACACTCGCTCTTAATAAGCGAGCACACAGTTGAAACAGTCTAATTAATATTCTATACACTTTACCATAAATACATACGACACATACAATCTTATGGTAAAATGGATACATGCAATATGTATGCGTAACATTTATAATGTGTAATTATACCTATAGGCAAGCATACTAAATTTCATACAGGCATTATTATACACATGTACATATCGTCTGTGAAGAACCAAAATGACCAATGTCCAATAATGTCCATTTGTAGCTAAAAACAATATCCACTATCTAAAAAAATATTCAATTATGTCTTGAGAGCATTTTAATAGAACATTTTGCAGTTTTCAATAATATCTAAATAGAATATTTTGCACTTTCCAAAAACATACAAATATAACATTTTGCACTTTCCAAAAACATGCAAATAAAATATTTTGCATTTTCCAAAAACATGCAAATAAAATATTTTGCCCTTTTCAAAAACATGCAAATAAAACATTTTGAACTTTTAAAAAAGCCTTAATTAACATTTTACGCATGTTTCTCATTTTGTTTTAATGACATAGCTCATTTTGATTCTAGTTTAAATTGGATATGGCTCATTTTGGTTCTTCACAGACAATATATAGTGTAGTAGTGGTACCTTATTTTTCATCCAAATTCCAAATAATTATGAATGTGTAGCAATTTTATTGTAGGGTAAAAAAATACACTTTTTAAATATGTACTAACTTCACCTACCTTTTCACTAATGTTAGAAATATTAATTAGTAACTGTAATTGATTAAGTTGCAAAATTCGAAACAAAGTTTTAATTCTAGCTAAATTCTGTCGGGGGTCTTACAGCCCGTGACCTTTAACCGTAGCTCAAACCTCACAATAAAAATCCCGTGTTCACAAAAATTGACGACACTCCTCGCAAAAACCGACACTAAAAATTCGCCACCGAAACTAAATCCAAAGGAAACTGCAATACCAGTATATCCGAATTTCCGCCAAAAATTAAGCAACTAAATAGTCCATTTAAAAAATTAAAAATTAAATTAAATATTAGCACTAGAACACACTCACTTTATTTGTATTGATTTATTTTGTATCACTTATAATAGGGCTCTCGTAATAACTGCTATTGATTTAGTTTATTCACAATAGTTAAATACGTCGTACGCGTCCCTACCGTTGTTTGCTAGTCGGACAACTAAAATGAAATGAAGATCACTTTCATCTTCGAAAAATGAGGACTCACTCAGAGGTGGTCATTCATTTACACTATGATTCTCTGTATGATAATCCAAATCAAAATCAAAAGCCCCTTTATCCTCTACTATCCTTTAAATCACCGCCGCTGTATTCTTCGCTCAAAAAATAGTATAGTATCTCTATCTCCTATCACCACTCACAATCCTTTAATAAAGCATGCATATATTTTCTAAATACACACACCCCATGTCAAACACCCTTCCCATGTTCCCATGTAGGTGTATGTACGTCGTACGAATTATAATGGAAAGATTTTTCTCGATTTTAACAATTTTCACTTTGATAATTTAATAAACCCTGAACAAAAAAAAGTCATTGAATGTGAATTCATTATCGTTCACATATATTTCGTTTTCGTAGAATAATAAAAACCTATGGCTATACATATAGAACTGTACTATATGTATGCTATGTAAATGTAAGAATGGCACGCTATGCATGAAAACCTTTTAAAGCATATTAAAAATTCAAAAAATGTACATACACTACTACTGTAGTAATATCATAATCATAGTAGAATCATGCATACTTAACCATAGGTATCTATCATTGTCTGTCTAATATTAAGACTTTTTAATTTCTGTATATACACCCAAGTATACTGCCGAAACTGCAGAGTTTTTTCAACCTAATTGGCCACAGCTTTTATGAATGCCATACATTATACTATATCACACCACTAGACCATACACCGTAATCTATCCATAACGAATTGAAGCATTCACATAATCATAATGTGGATATCATAGCTCAATCCGTTGGCGTTGGCGATGGCAAATCCGATACCGATGCCGATACCGATACCGATGCCGATATCTATACGTACGTACGTATTATGCTACCACTACCACCACCACCGCCACGCTATGATCATCATGATCATGATCATTAAAATCTAAAAAGGATTTCATTTTTTTTCCCTCGGCACACTCACCATCAAGACGCTCGCTCAGTCAAACTCAAACTCAAACCCAAAACCGCTTGCCTTTACAACACATTAATATACTGTAGGACCAACAAATACAGCATCTCTATACTCTATCAATTTTTATTTTACTTACAATATAAGAGTTTAAGTTAAATATCCTTTTAAAATACATTACCACTAATATAAAAAATCAGAGAAATATAGAAACTGCCTATATACTGCCTACTATATCATCACCGTATAGTATACTGTTGAGTCAAAAATCAAAAAGCATGTTGGTTCTTTGAATTATACAGTAGCTGATATGTAATAGTGTTTCTACTGTGGCCCATATGGGAGACTTTAAGTCTGACTATGAAGAGACAGTCGACAGGTATTTAATGTAATACACTAAAATAAAAATATTACATTACATATATTTTTGGCAAGAAAGCGAGGAGATGGTGTGGAGGAGCGGCTTCGGCTTCGGCATCGGCACTCCGCGCTCGCTTCGCTTTTTTGGGGAGATTTTGAAAATTGATTAGAAAGAGAGTTTCTGTAACACAAGGGATTTGATAGTGTGTAAACTTCGACCTCCTTTATTAACCTTATTATCATTAGAAACCATCGTTCCGGAGAGGAAATCTTGGGAGTCAACCAAGTGGAGAGCTAATATATATTTTATTTCACTCACTCACACACACAAAAACTTGTTTAAACTGTTTAAAGTACTATCTCACTATATTGGCTATACTCACACTGACGATCCCAATGGACGTCTCAAAGTTTCGACGCGACGGAAAGCCGAAAGGTATATATATCTATTAGTTGAATTGGAATATTTCTATTATTAAAGGTTTAATATGTAGGTACAGGTAATTATATTTATTTTTATTACAGTATTATTGTGTTGAGCATTTAGTAGAAGTTATAGGTAATATAGTATGTGTGCTATATGTACGGCTACAGGTATATCAGTATAGCTGTAATATTAATGTTTATATCCATGGATGGATTATGAATGGCTCCCCGATTAGTGATAAGCCCATATGTCAGTAGCGCCCAGCGAGCAAACCGATTTAAACCACATAACGTCCATCATTCATTCGTAAGTGTATAATAGTAATTGTAATAATAATTATTATTAAATTCAAAAATTGAATAATGCTCGACCATCGACCATCATTTAAGCATGAGTCCGAGAGATAATCACTATAATATTGAATTACAGCTGTAGCAATTTTTTTTTCGTGTAATTTTTCATTTTTCAGAAGTGCCTTCAGATATACTACAGTCTACAGGCAAGTAAATAATTATACGTGTGGGACCGTTTCGTTATTACCGTTACCGACGCCCATCTTGATCGACACCGGTATAATTCAATGCCATAATATGACATGATAGCCAATACTATATAGCTATAGTTCAGTAGTGACCTGTAGTATACCTACAATTCAAATTTGAATTCGATTTAGCCATTGTTACATATCACAATAGGGCTCCCCATATATGCGTGCCTATCCAAGGCAATTATCTGTAAAAGGCAGAGTTGTTAAAAGTTAAAAATCTTCACCCATACTGATAATCTGTCTGTAAATGTTTAATTATTTAAGAAAGTTTTTAGTGTTCTACACGGCCACGGGACGGAGGGTGCAGATCAGAGGGGCATGAAGCGGCAGGGGACATGGATGAGATTGAGATTAAAACTAAAGCTTCATCTTATTGTCTTATATATTGGAATAAGTCATCGAGTCGGAGTCACACAGCTTAAATCAAATCCAAAGCCAAATCCAAAGCCGGTATCACCATTACTCATACAGGTAATAATATTATCTCAGCCAAATAATAGAAATTTTAATTCCTTTTTAATTTTCCTTTTAGTGTTTTGTTCTCTCTATGGTTTAGCACTGCAACAGCCCAGCCATCACCATCCGTCATCATTATCCGCATTTTACTTTTACTGAGCACTACTGGTGTGTGTGTGTGTTGTTTTTGTTATTATTTTGGCTGCTGCTGCTGATAAATTTCTGGCATGGTTTTGTAGTTATGACTTTGGCAATCAAATAAAAAGTCCAAATTGCACATGTAATATACATAATAATTATATACGGCATATGTATAATATGTATTATTATGGAAGTCAAAGGTGGCTAGGTTTTCAAATTGGAGAGAGAAAATTCAGAGAAATAATATACTTATTGTTAATAGAGAAATATTTTAAGGCAATTAATTAAGTGATATTTTAAATTTTTTTGTGGAGTGCTAAGTATGCTCTTAGATGCGAATTACGAATTAATTGCCGCATACGGCAGACACATCAATAAACAATTATGATGTTTGAAAAGTTGTAGATTTTCAAATGGGAGAAATGTACCAAGGTAAAATAGACTGGGATTTGTGAATATTGTAAGATTTCATTTTCATATGGCCTTTTAGGTAATAGTAATGCATACCATAAAGTTACACAGATATCGCTATACTAAAGAACCAAAATGACCCATATCCATTTTTAGTTTAAAGCAAAATTTACTATTCACGGAAAAACGAAATAAAATAATATGTTTATGAAAGCGTATTATGTAAATAGAACATTTTGCATTTTTCCAAAAGTATGTAAATAGAACATTTTGATCTTTTTAAAAAAATTGAAATAAAACATTTTGATTTTTTTAAACCTGTAAATAGGAAATTTTACTATTTTCAAAAATCATGTAAATAGAACATTTTGATCTTTTTAAAAACATGTAAATAGAATATTTTACAATTTTCAAAAAGCATGTAAATAGAACATTTTGATCCTTTTAAAAACCTGTAAATAGAACATTTTACACTTTACAAAAACACATGAATACAACAATTTGCACGTTTTAAAAACTCGTTATTAGCAAGCATTGTAAGCATATGTATCTTATTCACAGTCATTTTTTGACATAGCTCATTTTAATTCTAGCTTAAATTGGATATGGGTAATTTTGGTTCTTCACAGACGATATATCGCTACTGAAGAAGCAAAACTGCCTTTTTTTAATTTAATTAATTAATTAATTAGTTCAGAATATTTGTTTCGGCAAAATAAGTAACTTGTTATTTCTTATTGCTTATATTGTGCTGAAAACCCAAATTATAAACTATGTATTTAAGTCAAAAAATGGAGCTGGGCAATTTTGCTTCTTCAGTGTAGCGATTTAAATTTTAACTTTTAATTTAATTTGACAGGTACACCAATTTTTTTCTTTTAGTCTTTAATTTGCCGCCTAATTTCAAATACGCGTAATTAATCCTGCCTCCAATAAAGTTTCAAACTTGATGTTAAATTTTAAATAAGGACGCATATAAAACTTAACTCAAAGGCAATGATAATAATAGTACCTAAATGGAATTTTAAATTTTAAAATAAATAATGTTATAAGGATATTAAATTTAGTTTATAATGTCTTTAGTAATTTCTGGCAGTGAAACCACACTACTTGCTATCTGTAACCTATACCATTGCATTATTGCATTTGGATTTTGCATTAGTGGTCCGTACCTTTCAGTTTATGTTAATAAATACTCCTTTGCGAGTCAGGATTGCTCACTAGTAAGTCAGTATTTAGTATGTACTTATCGAGGTAATATGAATTAATGAACTTAAGCTCTCTGTTCAAGTATGTATTATGCGGCTTATTATGAGTTTACTTGCGTATTTTGGCAACACTATACATAGCGGCAGCAGGACAGAACGAGACCGCGAGCAGCAGAGTTTTTTTATCAGTACCTGTTGTGTATGTGTTTAGTAACAATAATGATTATTGATAGCTGTAAAATTAACTTTTATTTTTATTTTATAAGTTTTTAAAGATTTTTTTTAAGTGCTGCATGCAGACTAATCGTAAGTGTGCACACAGAGATTTAGAAAATCTAATCTCAAGTTAATTGGTGAAAGGGTAATTAAAATTAAGAGTAAATGATGTCTATATGTAGGAACAGGTAAAAATACCAATCAACAATATTATGTGCTATTTTTAAATTTTTTTTAAACCTAGACATAATATTCTGTGTTGTGAAATCAGGACTACAGTACAGCAGTGGAACATAGTCAACAAAATTTCGACTTTACATTTTTACAAACATTGAAATTGAAGAGTCGGTCGACAGGTGTCTGGTCATATTGTTTGGGATTTTTGCAACAGTTCAGTACGATTAGATAAAAGACACTTGCCACACACAGTACGATTTTCTTGTTATAATGTTAATATCACTGCACCATAATAACAGGAACAATAGTTTACAAAATTCATCTGTCTTTTTTTATGTGGTATGTTGAAAGTTTGAAAGCATTGAAATTAAAATTTTGTAAATAAATAATAAATTCGCCCACAAAAAAATTATATTCATGTTTTTAGTTTTAATACAAAATTGAATGTAACATTGCAAAAATTATTTTTGTTTCGAGAAAAGCCTATTGTCACTGAAAATTACTTATACACTGCAGTTATTAGAATTTTCTATATACTTAATTACGCAATTTATTATGTTTGTAAACAATGGTTTAATTGTCATCCTTTCCAAGTTATGTCCGCTTTCTGTATTTTTGCATTTAGGTACAAACCACGTTTACCAGAAGCGGATACTCTTTAATAATGTGCGGGTCTAAAATTGCAATGGATGGAACGGGAAATGTTTCAGTTTGATTAGTACGCTTGGCAAAACTATTATAGAATATGTGGGTATGTACGGTAATTATATAGGATTTTTTGAAAAACTTTTTATGCAATTTTTTAATTATGAATAAATGTTAAATACAATCTTCTTCAAAAAGTTAGAAACTTGATTTTTAGACGTTTCAAAATTTCCAATAAATTTTTTGTACAACCTTTTTAAAAAGTGTGAAACTTGATTTTTAGACGTTTTAAAATTACCAATAAATGTTTTTACCACCATTAAAAAAAATGTAAGACTTGATTTTTAGTCATTTTAAGATCTTAAAAACACTATCTGCATTTTTTTCAAAACTTAATACATCCTTTAAACACAGTGTCAAATATACACATCAAATTTTAAACCCTTCCTTTAAAAACTAAAATAAAAACACCGCAACATATAAACTATATGCAAATTTTTAATACACAAGACGCTCTGTTTACTTTTACGAAATTGCCCTTGTACCTTACACCTAGAATACCAATACCTGCCACATGAACTCATGCATCTCTCTCTCTTTTTTTAGAGTAGTTACAAAATTAGATAACCCAAAAAATAATGAAATAACCTACACCCATTCTGTCCCTTCAACTCCTCAGAAGAAGATGAATATAATTTGTAAATTACAGCCTTTGGACTTATGGACAGTTCAGCCACCCTATCCTTGGTTCTATTAGTCTATGCTCGGGGTCGCGTCATAAGTGATTTTAACACTATCAAAGTCCCACACACGTATATAACACATATAACGCTTGACCAAATACCAAATACAAAAGACTAACTAATACTCGTAAGTAGGAAGCTGCTCCAACCCCAAATCCAAATCCAAAAACCCAAACCCAAACATATGATTATTTTGTCGGTGACGGTCAAGTTAGTATCATGTTAACACGTCTTATTATGTTGGGCTACAACTTTTAAGCGGAGATAGTGTTCGTGTTCGTACCTAATAAATATGTACGACAGTCTACGTCCACGTCCACACACGTTCGGCTACTGGTTACTTACTGCCATTACTGACCACACAACACGCTGCCCATGGACCAAGTATCACATTTAATTTGTTGTTGGCTTCTTTGACCGAGTAACTTCAGTGTTGCATGATACAGTACTTAAAATTATACCTCCTAACATTTTTATTCAACCAACATCAACGCAACATCCTACTTATTTAAAGCCTTATTTTCCTACAAAATTATGAAAATTTCCAAATTAAAAAAAAATTAAAAACAATAAAAAAAATCTCATTCAAATTCAATGCGCTTAATACTGCAGTGTATATCATGCAGAAATTTATGCTAGGTTATTATCTCCCTAACGCACATTACTACTAGTATCTGAAATCTGAAGACTCATCTTTTTTTTCTCTATTTTAAGATTTTTCTCCAAAAGCTTTTAATCTTTAAAAACAGATCGTGCATTTTCTCATCATGGATGTCTCTCATATATGACCACATAACATTATATAGTTTATATAGTATATAGTATATTGAAAGAAAATAAAGACACATTTTTTTTTGGGAAAAAAAAGGAAATCTGTGAGAACTCACTGAGGTGAAGAGATACAAGAGTGCGATACTGTAACTTTGATCCTGATAAGATATTTTATGAGAGGGAGAGGCGTCTGTCCCATTTACACATTCAGAGTACATTATATGTAAGTACAGTTTACAGACAGTACAGACCCACATCTCTTATCTGTATTATTATATCAGTACTTCTCTTTTTTTTTATTTAAATGTCAAACATTTTTGTGTGTGTGTTGGTGTATCTATGTAGGTACTTACTCTTTGTTTTTAATCATCTCTATTTAAGGTGTTGAGGGATATAGAAGCTTAATATAAACACATGCCTATGCATAGAAGTTGGATTATTTTATCTGGTTCTGGTGATCTATATACTATCTATGGCTCTCTAGGCCAGCACCAGCACGTCTATACCTTTGAGCTTCTCACTTCCAATTCCAGTGTCATGCACGCTTTCAAAGTTTCAAAAGTGCTGTAAATACTGTGATATCGTATTTATTAAATATACTACTGATATATAGGAGTAAGGCCATCTCATTTCTGCCTCATCATGCCTGTCATTCTGGGCGACTTTTGGTACCATTTGGACCTTTGTACGTCAAGTGGTTTATTAGAAATAGCGTCGCCATAAATGCTTTTCTTTATATTATTATGTAGATTGTAGATAATTGTTTTTGAATTATTTGAAATGTCATATTTCAATTTTAAAAACCGTATATTCTGTGTAGACCCGCGTACTCAGGGCCAGGGCCGGATAATGTGGCCAGCGCAGGCAGCCCCCGCTGCTTGAAATTTCAAAAAACGTGTAAATGGAACATTTTGCAGTTTTCAAAAGTATGTAAAAAGAATATTCAGACTTTTCAAAAACATGCAAAATAATTTTTTTTGTACATTTCAAAAACATGGAAATAAAACATTTTCCACCTTTCTCAAAACATGCAAGTTGAAAATTTTGCACTTTTTTGAATCAATAAATCAAACATTTTGCACTTTTTTCAAACATGTAAATGGAACATTTTGGAATTTTCTGAATCAAGTAAATGGTTGTTTTTGTATGAAAACAAATTGCTGTACTAAAAGCAATTCCTTCGCCCGGCTCTGCTCGTACTACTATTTAATAGCGTGTTAAATATACCATCGTACTATTCAAACAGAGACGTCTCATATCCGCGTACTATTACAGACCCGCACATTATTAAAAGATATATGTACGGTATATATTGATAATTGGAATATTTAAACTCAGATATTTGGCCACTTGTGCAACCAATTGTATCTTTTTACCCTTTGTCAAATTTATAAATGGCCTTTCTTATAAAACCACATCAAATTAGTACGACTAAAAAAAAATCTGTACTGATATGATTACGCGCACAGGTATATTATTGACACAAACTGACCACGAACGCTAACAAGACCTCAGTCGTATCGTAAGCATAAAAGGAAAATACATTTTAAAAATATACATGCGTCTATATACAGGAAGATTTTCTATAAACATTGCATTTGCAGGAAATATTTAACAAACGTCATCAAACGTTATTAAAGGGCAAAGGGTGAACATAAAAAAGTCTTTAAAATAAGTTGAAAATAATTTATTAAAGATTTGTGATATTAAATTACTGTGATATTTTTCTATACACTTGTCTGTCAGCGTGTTTCTTAAACTTTTCATATAATTAAACCAATAAGTAATTTGGTAACTGTAATTTCATTTACATGCTTCTGAATATATTGAAAAGTGCATTGTGTTCGGAAAATCAGGTAAATTATGTATTTTCTAGTATGTGAGTTATAGCGTACGGAATATCATAGCAACACCGTCAGTCACCACCGAGACCGAGACCGATACCGACACCGAGAATGAACCACCAGCACGTCTACGATTCAACTCTCAAACATATTGCTAGATGATTACTACGATTACTATACTGCTATATACTACTACTACTACACAGTATTGTTTCCACTGCGAACTTATTATGTACAGATACGGAATACGGACAGAGCATAATGTAGACAGACAATCTCACCACTATAATTTGTGCCAGGTCAACCAAAAAAGAAATAAGGAAGGCACACAAATAAATTGAAATGCCTTTACCTTACCTACCTACCTAGCTCTGCTAGACGTGCATAATATCCCTATGGGCTTCCGTATATATATATATCAAGTAATTAACTACACACGGAAGCTTACACAAATCTGTAGCAAATTAGAAACAATCGCCATAGTTGAAGGAGCAATACAAGTCCTATACAAGAGATTTCGATTGCAATTTTAACACAAGATTATTAACAGGAAACACCATAAGGATTTATAGTATTAATTAATAATTTATTTCTTTTCATTCATTTTACGTCAGCCCCTACAACAGCATTACAGGTTAATAAAATATCTGCAATCAACTTAATTAAAAATTATTTCTATCTTCGTGGAGTTACAATTTTAAAAAACACGGAAGTTCAAACACCAACACCGGAAGTTGAAAATGATCCCGACCTATCTCACATTTTTAAATATGCAAATTATCATAAATACTGCCGCAAAAATTTAAGACAAAAATCTCTATCCACTAAATTCTGCATTAATTGCATCTCTCAGTTTAAAAGAATTTAATATAGCGATTTCTTAAAATTAAAACAAATTGCTTGTTATAAAAATCAAAAGCTGAAGCCACAATTTCATAAAGATTTCAATTCAAATTAAAATCCAAATTATTTTTTAAAAACACTAAAAAAATTAGCATACCCATAGTACGGCGTATTGTCCACAAGGATCCTTATACATTCCACGCAACCACGTGAGATGGCCTGTTCCAGTGAATTATTGGACACGGACGGCATCCCTTCTGGAAACTCACTCAAAATTCAAAATTCTTCTTCTAATCAAAGAACAATTAGAATTTTTTTCCCCTCACCAACTATATTACCACCACTAATTAAATCAGCCCGATCCACCAATTAAATGTCAGACATTAGAATTCTCCCCCAGCAATCACCTTGTAATTTACTATATGGCACACAAATAAATAAATATTTTTTTAATGACTTCCTACTGTGGTTTATCTGTCTGTCTGCGCTGTCAAATCAAAATTGAACTTGCTCTTTCCTTATATCCGTATATATCCTTATATCCGAGTATAGATGTATATAGGTCGTCATCCGTATTAGAATTTAGTTCACTTAAAAATCCCAATGTAATTAAATTTAGGTTAAAACCCCGCACACCCTTCAGTATATATGTAGCTCTGCTGTATAAGTAAACGCTTTCGTGGATCAAACATTGAACAAATGTCACACTCACAAAAAATTCGAATATATTATTAGTAATCAGTTCATTTTAAAAAACCATTCTAATTTAAACTTGGCACCACCATTTAACAAATTGATTTTACTTTAAAAATGTTTTAAATTCCAAATGTTGCAAGTCCAATAAGGCCCATGTTAGACGTACACCAGACGAGAGACCTCCACAATAACAGCAGTGCAACAATATGGACCAACTCTACAACAACGTAATTTCTGGATTGTACAATCAAACTATCTGAGAATCTGAAGGATCGACGAAGGAAATACGAACGGCAAACTAGGAACGACCAGGACAACGGCAAGGAGAGCGACTGCCTTCTCCCCAGGAACACTTGCCAAATAGAAAGTTTTTTAGCCTTCTGCCTTCTTCGTCTTCTTCTTCGTTCTTTTTCTTAGCTGTACAGAACAGATCTTCTCAGGTAAAAATTCTGCAGGTAACAACAACAATAAATCTGTTTCTGTGCACACACACAAATGAGTCTTTTTGGAGTCAGTGTTGTTTGCTAAGCTAAAGCCTCTGTTTTCCTATTCCTCTCTCTCTCTCCTCTGTACTCTGTACATTCTTTTTATTGTATGTATTATTTTTTTCACTCACAGAGTTTTAAGCTTTGATTATATACGATATAATATGGCTTGGTGATTTTTGGGCTTCAGCTTTTTGTTGGCATTGGTTTCGGCAGTTGCCACTCAATCCGTTCACTCCACACACACACACAGTCCCTACAGAGCAGAGTATAGAGCCCAACAACAACAGTACAGTAGATCCACTCGACTCGACGTAGAAGAAGGGAAGGGATTTTGACGAAATAAACTAACGTTTTTCATAATACCGTTTCCTCCACTTGTGACTTGTGTTCAACAGTCAAGAGAATGCCTATACCTATATATCTAATTTTTTTCTGTGGAATTACAAGGTGGAATTTGCAATGGCAGTGCAGAAGGAGTTACAGTACAGGAGTAACAATCGCAAATTCAGACCGTACATTTTGTACCTATGCCATGCTATATGAGAGCCCTATAATATGAGGGATATAGTAGCTATAGGTATATCTAGACAGTGCCGGTACCGGTACCGGAGTATATGGATACAGTTTGTACTTTGGTGAATAATACAGTGAGCCGAAGAATAAGACTATAATAAAAAAAAATTTATAAAAGTAGAACTCATCGCCGATGGCGGTTTAGAATTCACGCTTCAAGTCATCACAAATAACAGTTTCACACAACACAATACGCACACATCTCTGACTGAGCCTTATCCTGCTTACTTAGAGTATGAGAGACAGGCAGACGGACAGATGCAGATATCAGTGTAGTGCAAAGATGTACTAAATGGAAGTGCCTAGAATATAGCGTATGTCATGCAGGTACATAATTATCATAAATATAAAATATAGTCTGATTCTGATTATATATATAGGGATATACATAACAATATTATTGCTATACTCTCTGCATTAAATGCTGCCTACTTCTTAAAAAAAGCATGGCATCAAGGCACAAATAGGTAAACATACTTAAAATATAAATGCAGTAGATTAGAATTGGAGGAGCCTCTTTCTTTATTTCCTAAAAGCTTAGCTTCAAATTCTATAGTTCAACATGCAAAAAAGGTGATCTCTTCTGTTGCAAGGATAGGATGGGGAATTAATTGCACATTTCATTCCATACAGCGCTACTTACTGACAAAGTAAAATTGTCTATCTGTAATTCTCGCTAATGGCAAAATTGCCTATCTCCGATTTTCACTGCAAGCTGCACATCTCCCGTTTTTGGCTTTGGTTTTGCAGCACCCTAAGCAATGAAAATACGTAAAAAAAACAATATTTTGACTTTTAAAAAACATGCAAAATAATTTTTTTGTACATTTCAAAAACATGCAACTGAAACATTTTGCAATTTTCAAAAAACATGTAAATAAAACATTTAACACTTTTCAAAAACACGCAAATAAAACATTTTGCAATTTTCAAAAAACATGTAAATAAAACATTTAACACTTTTCAAAAACATGCAAATAAAACATTTTGCAATTTTCAAAAAATATGTAAATAAAACATTTAACACTTTTCAAAAACACGCAAATAAAACATTGTCCTTCTCAAAACATGGAAATAAAACATTTCCACTTTTCTCAAAACATGTAAATAGAACACTTTGAACTTTTCTAAAACATGTAAATACAACATTTTGCTTTACCAAAGAAAATCATCAATAAAATCATATTGGCAGTTTTTGTATGGAAACAAATTGCTCCCCAAAAGCAATTCCTTCGTCCGGCCCTGATTGGAGAAGACAATTTTGCTTCTTCAATAGCAATATGTATCTCTTGTCCGCCTGTCTGGAGCTACTTAAGTAGTATTTCATTTGATTCAGGATTTGATAGCTGATAGCTATGCTAATATGAGTGGAAATGAAGATGGGCAGAATATTACATGTCATTTTTTAGGGGATCTCTATGTATGTTTAAGAGTGAGTGGCAGTGGGGCTATGGTATGGTGCTGGTACTGGTCCTGGTAGTTAACATGCATAAGTATAAAAGCCATAAATTATAAAAAATGATGACGGGGAATTGATATAGCACCTCGGACTCTGCAACTATACGCATACGCTTTAATGATCATTCATAAAACAAAATCTAAATATAAACTATACAATAGGAAAAGGTATGATTTCTGCATTCTACATTCCACATTTAACACTCTATGGATCACTATCGCAGTATCATAGGAGTCAGTCTCATCGTCAGTATCATTCAGTCTCAGGAAGAATCTGTTTTTTTCTTCTTATTCAGTTCTTTAGACAGATTTTTCTTCACAAATCTTCCCAAGGCAAAGGTACCCATACCAATACCAGCTAACTAAGTAATCCTAATCCTAAGCCAAAGCCCAAGCCAAAGCCAAAGCCGATGCCGAAGTCGTGTACAGGTAGTCAACTAGTAGGTATATACAGTATAGGTATAGCTTCAGGTATATACAAGGATATTATGCGAGTTCATGTCGGTCTTCTTCTTTCTTCATGTTACCATCATTTCGTTTTGATTATAAGTCGAACAAATTTTTTAATACATACCTCCACAAATAAAATGAAGGGAACTAAATCTGTGTACGTAATGCTATATATCGTCTGTGAAGAACCAAAATGACCTATTTCCATTTTTAGCTAAAAACAATATGTACTATCTACAAAAATATTTAAGTATGTCTTGAAAGCATTTAAATAGACCATTTTGAACTTTTCAAAAATCTGTAAATAGAACATTTTGCACCTTTTTGAAAACATGGAATTAGAACATTTTACAATTTTCAAAAACATATAAATAGAACATTTTACACTTTTCAAAAACATGTAAATAGAACATTTTGCACCTTTTTAAAAATATGGAATTAGAAAATTTTACACTTTTCAAAAACATGCAAACAGAACAATTTGCACTTTCAAAAAACTCCTAATTACCATTTTACGCATGTTTCTCACTTTTTTTTATGACGTAGCTCATTTTGATTGCAGCTTAAATTGGAAATGTGCCATTTTGGTTCTTCACAGACGATATTGCTACGGGAAAAATGGGTGAATGGTAGAATGTAAATATTTAAATACTGACTGAAATGCACCTTACTTATGTACCTACCTAGGTACCTGTGCTATGTTCCTAGATTTGCTCACATTTTTTTGTTAGTGTTGATTGCTGAGTGTTGCTGTTAATTTTCTTGTGTAGAGTACGGCAACAAAAAAATGACAAATATTCTGTGGCTATGGTGATTGCTGTTTGGCTGGGACTGGGACTGGGACTGGGACTGGTGCATTGTGATGTGATTGTGATATGATGTATTCTTGGATATGATATATGTAACTAGATAGTATATAGCTATAGGGCGTCAAATCGCTGTAGGTATAGGTCCCACGTCCCACAGTCTCTTAACTAAACAGTTTCAGCAGGGAACAACAGTACAGTTTAGCAAGTGTATGGTAATAGTTTGAATATGTTAAAAAAATGTTGAAATAATTCCTCACAGTTTCCTATGTAGAATGTAGAGCTATTAAATATCTGTAGTTGTATATCTCACAGTAAGAGATTATTATGTACTTTTCTGTGAATGAAATCACTTTAGTTTTACTTTTTAGTAAGTAACTTGTACTTAATTTCGTAATAATAATAATAAACTTGTAATTTTTGTAAAAGTTGACGCATTTTAAATAGCATAGTATATTTCCCGACTGTGCTGTGTACTCAAAAAAAAGGTTTTCCTTGTTTTTTTGGGGGGTTTGCTCATTTTTGTAAAAAAAATATCTTATTGTGGTTACGGCTATGGTATGGCATGGTGCTGGTATCTAAGTAGGTAGGCAAAAGTAGCCTATTTAATTTTGTAATATTTTGCCTATCAGAAAAGTATGAGAGGAAATATTATTGCATTTTGGAAAATTTTGAGTGTTTGCAAAATTACAAATACGTACATTATAATATGAAGAGTTGTTTGGCAAAATGGGAACAGCTTAGGACCGGATAATAAGCAAGCAGCCTCCGCTGCTTGAATTTCCAAAAAACATGTAAATGGAACATTTTGCACTTTTCAAAAATATGTAAAAAAGAATATTTTGCACTTTTCAAAAATATGTAAAAAAGAATATTTTGACTTTTCAAAAACATGCAACATAATTTTTTTTCTACATTTCAAAAACATGGAAATAAAACATTGAACACCTTTCTCAAAACATGTAAATAGAACATTTTGGACTTTTCTGAATCAAGTAAAAAGAAAATTTTGCGCTTTTCTAAACCATGTAATTACATCATTTTGCTTTACCAAAGAAAACCATTAATAAAATTAAAATGGTGGTTTTTGTACGGAAACAAATTGCTGCCTAAAAGCAATTCCTTCGTCCGGCCCTGAATGGGAATGGGACAAGTCCACCTAAAATATATGGATTTTTGATTTAATTTTGGTTTTCCAGTGTTGTCGTAGTTTGTAGAAGACAATTGCCGTGCGTAAATATTTTTAAGCAAGAAAAAGTTTAAAGTTAAAAAAAAGTTTGATTTCACTCAAAACAATTAAAATTTCATCTCACGGACTTTTTCCTCCATGTTAAGTTATTGATTTTGAGGCAGAACGGATCAAGTCTACAATTTAAAATTTTGCAAAATTTTCTAAAAAATTCCAGAGTCATGAAACTGCTTGTAATAATGCTTAGTCAGTTACAGTACCTGTAGAAAAAGGGCGAGTTTAAAAAAATTATCCTGTCACCTTTTATTATTTATTTTTCGTTGTTCCCGTATAAAATTTGCTTTGATGGGCTTGACCCGTTTTAACAAGAAATGATAAAGCAAAATGCTACAAATCAAAAGTTTATCACACTGCACAGTTTTTTATTTATTACAAAAATTCACAAGGTATATGTATACAGGCATAAATATCCGTAGAGTTGATTTTGAATTCTAAGTACAAATACCTGTATATATAAATACATAAATTTGTATACCTTAATAAAAATATTGTATTAACGAAAAGTATTTCTGTTCTATAATAATAACACTGATATATCAGTAGGGTTTAATAACATTTTAATAAATAATATTCTGGACTTTATACTTTTTTGTTCTGCTTCCGAATTAAATCAAACCAGCACCCGTGAGTAAATCCCGAACTTTCCCTTCCCGGATTTTGTTTGTATTCCACATGTCTACGACAATCTCACCGGCGTTGGGCAAACTTTCTTGAGCAAGGGATAAGGCCGTATTTTGGTTGCTGGAAATGTACAATATTTCGAAAAATTATGAAATGACGAAATTATTTAGTTTAATACATACGTATCGTCAGTGAAGAACCAAAATGACACATTTCCAATTTAAGCTAGAATCAAGACAAGCTATGTTATAAAAATAAAATAAGAAACATGAGTAAAATGTTAATTAAGAATTTTTGAAAAGTGTAAAATGTTCGATTTGCATGTTTTTGAAAAGTGTAAAATGCTCTATTTACATGTTTTTAAAAGTGTAAAATGTTCTATTTAAATGCTTTCCACACATGCTTCAATATTTGTGTAGATAGTTTGGTAATTGTTTTCAGCTAAAAATGGATATGGGTCATTTTGGTTCTTCACAGACGATATGCAGTCCTAAGTATGGTAAAAATAATCGTAATGTCATAA
The DNA here is from genome assembly GCA_949802685.1 of Dicyrtomina minuta. Taxonomy (NCBI): domain Eukaryota; kingdom Metazoa; phylum Arthropoda; class Collembola; order Symphypleona; family Dicyrtomidae; genus Dicyrtomina; species Dicyrtomina minuta. The sequence continues at coordinate 49,920,584 of OX461808.1, forward strand.
CCGCCGTGGTGAACTATACCTGTAGAATGGATTTCTTAACTCTGTTGGCAAATTAGATTCAAAGTTGGATGTTTCTACAACGACTGGATTAGTTTTGTAAGACTGGGGCCCATTTCCTTCCTGTGGTTGTTGTTGTTGCTGTTGTGGTTCTTGTTGTACTGATGGATTGGCCAAGATGCTACTCCTGCCGATAGATTCTGCACCATTAATTTGATTTTGAGCCGGGCTTGCTGAAGTGTACTGTTGAACTTGTTGTTGTTGTTGTTGCTGCTGTGGTTGTTGTTGAATGTAACTTGGAAGGCTGAGTGGATGACCTAGGAGAAAGCTACTCGTCGAAACCCCTTCAAACCCTTGAGGAATAATGGCTGGGAGGCTCCTAAGGATACATTTAATACACGGGACAGTTAGTGAAGGGACAGATTAATAATTGAATTTTCTATTACTGATTTTAAATTATTAATTATTGATTAAGGTAAAAGTTTTTAAATTATTTCGATTTCGAATAATTTAAAAATTATTTCAAAATGAATACGTACAGGTATAGGTAAGTTTATTTGAATTATAAGTACAAAATTTATAGTTTTACGTGTAATAGCCAGCGTTAGGTTGCTCAGAGCCGGGTTTTCTTTCAGGATTGATCCTTTTCACAATAATGGGTCGGGATCCTATTTTGTGGGTGGAAGCAAAAAATAGGATTTTATTAAAATTTGTACTTTATTAAAGAATATACGCCGTTTTGAATTAATTGCAAATTTCACATTGCATAATATGTATATAATGCATGTTGAATCTTACGCAATTGTAAATAGTGATCTTTGCACTTTAAAAAAGGTTTTATTTGTAGATTTTACTCCTTTAAAAAGCTATAAATAATACATTTTGCATCTTACATAATTGTAAATAGTGCTTTTCGCACTTTAAAAAAGGGTTAATTTGTATATTCTACTACTTTAAACAGCTGTAAATAATACATTTTGCATCTTACATAATTGTAAATAGTGCTTTTCGCGCTTTAAAAAAGGGTTAATTTGTATATTCTACTCCTTGAAAAAGCTGTAAATAATACATTTTGCATCTTACATAATTACTAAAAATAGGGCTGTTTGCACTTTTAAAAAGGTTTGATTTTTATATTTTACTGCTTTAAAAAACTTTAAATAATTCATTTACGATCTTCCGTAAATGTAAATAACTGCTCACCTATACACAATTTTAGCCCAGTAAATCTAATTGAATTAAATTAAAAAATCCATTTCCAATATTTGAATGAACTCAAATTACTACTATAATTATGAACTCGTGATGATGAACACGGAATAAACTAAATTGAAACTGAATCACCTGCAATAATTTAAGCCAACGCAATGAAATGTAAATAAATTAAATATTTCCAAACTCTATTTTTGCACAACAACATGTGTGTGGAAATTTGGTGGATTTCTCGCCACTTTGCTAAAAAATTTGAATTCAAATCGCATAGTTCGTTTTAATTAAAATTCTTAAAATTTCAGCTCTATTAATATTAGTATACAAAGTATAGAATCAGAATCGAAACCAGCAGGTTTAGATTTGCATTGGAGTCATTTTATTCTCTTCGGTCCTTTGAAGCTACGCAAGACGATCAAAGAAGAGTTCAAATTAGTTCTGAGCCACGACCACAACCGCTTCAAAGTAAAGATCCATTGGTATAGTAAAAAGACCAATAACGACAATAGAGCGAGAGAACGAGAACGAGATCAACATGCTCATTTCCCATATCGAAACCGAATTCAAATTATATAGAGACACAGACGTCAGTCAGACGGGAATTTCTATTTTCAAAAATTCACTTTTGATGCTTTCATTCAGTCATAAATGACTGTAGTGTGTGATATGTGAACTTTATTGAAATTTAATTTTGTGATTTATTATTATAAAGTTTTATAGGACTATTATTGGAAATTTAAATCGATACATTAGAGAAATTAGAATAATGATGGGAATATTTAAATGTGTTGAAATAAAGTTTGACATTATTATTATTATTAAATTGTGGTTTCCAATATTCCAATCAGTTATCGGCATCGGTGAATGCAATAAAAACAGTTGTATTTTCTTTTACTGACATTTCATTTCTATACTTGCAGACCTAAAAAAATACCTGTAATATAATTATGCAATGCGCAGTGCGTAAAGTAGTAGCCAAACTTTATCCATTTTTATTATACGTAGGTAACTACATATTATATATACTATATATAGTGTGATATGATTTTAAATTCTAAAAAAGGGAAATTTTTAACAGTTTTAAATTAATGAGCACCTAATAATAGAAACTTGGAAATTTTGGGCAAAGGAAATATTTGGCGTAAGCTCACATGTCAGTGGACTTTTAGTGCAAAATGTTCTATTTTCCCTCATGTTTTTGAGAAGGTTTAAAATCGATTAGACTAAATAATTTAATTATGATTAAGTTTAGTTGCTTATTTGAATTTAAATAGTGAAGAAGGTTTTTAGAAGGTGAATAATAAATAATAACAAAAGTTTTTAAAAAGATCTTTTAATTCTAATTAAACGCTTTTAAAAGGTGCAAATTGTTCTATTTACGCGTTCTTAAAAGGTGCAAAATGTTCTAATTACACGCTCTTAAAAGGTGCAAAATGTTCTAATTACACAATTTTAAAAAGTACTCAAAAATTCTATTTACACGCTCTTAAAAAGTGCAAAATATTCTAACTACACGATTTTAAAAAGTACTCAAAAATTCAAATTAAACGCTATTTTAAGTTGCAAAATATTCTAATCACGAGATTTTAAAAAATGCAAAAAATTCTAATTACACACAGAAAGCCATAAATACTCAAGGTACATCATTCTAAATCCTTTATATCCTTTATATATTCTAATAAGACGTAATCTCAACCTTCAAAATCGTCTATCTACAATTACATAACTCAATTAAAGTGCAAAATGTTTCCTGTCCCATCTTAATTTCTCCCATTAAAAAATCTTCTAATTGAATAACTACCGCAAATTCCGTAATTAGTTAACCATTTAAATCGCATATACCATTATGCATTTATCAAACCACGTGGTTTGGTGGTTCCTGTTTCTACAAAACAAACAGGTAAAGTATAGGTGCTCTGTAGGAATTCTATACTCTATATTCTTTCCTATAATAAAAAACATTCTATAATAAAATTTACACGGTATGAAGTATTTCCTTACCAGCTCCTGCATTGTACAACTGGAAGCCTTTGGGGTAGATGGGGAGAGCAGAGGACACGTAACTATCAATTTGTCTCAAATCCGAGTCTTGCAATGCTGGACCATTCAGAAACACAGTTCCGCCCAAACACACGGAAACAAGGGCGCTCAAGACCAAAATGAGCAGAATGCCCCGTCCAGATCCAGATTGTTGCACATCCATGTTAACAAATTTAAAATTAATTAAGCACAAACGAAATTTTTTAATTAATTATTTGATATGGCTTCTAGATTTCCCACACAAACACTACTATTTGAGAAAAAAAAATCAAAACTAAAAATTCAACGACAAACGAACATGGACGACGACGACCAAATCCAACCAAATCAAATCACTATATACAGTCCACTATAGTATACTGTAAGACTGTAGTAAGACGGTACTTGAGTTCTTCTGAATTTTCTTCTGATTGTGTTGGAAGGGCACTGATGAGCTCTGGGCTTTTATAGTTGTTTTCTTCTCTCGCGTCCTTGGACAATGAACAGTAGGAAGCAAATTTGGGACACACCCCCTCATCCACTTTGCCTTGCACCAGTATCAGTATCAGTCGTCGTTATAACTTCTCCCTTCGTTATCGTCGTCGTTGTCGTTGTCGTACTCGATCGTGGTCGTTTTTGCATACATCATCTAATTTCGTTTCAGATGTTGGATTTATTTGGACTGACAAAACATGATGTGTTGTTGATAATCTGATCTGATTGTGTGAATTGTGCGAGCAACAAGTGCCTTGTTCTTCATCAAATATTAGGCTCTCACACGGCCATAAGTTTATATGGAGCAGGTTCACCTCATGATACAGAGATATCTAGATATGTACAACAATATGGCGACGAAGGAATGCAGGATGTACGAATGGCGAATGGCGAACGGTGGTGCGGTGGTCGAGCCGGGGCGCCTCAAAAAAGGAATGAAAATGAAATGAGCCGCAAATAATTCCCTTTTGCTGTACTTGCTACACACAAATACAGACTTTCAGTTTCAATTTCAAAACGATGCCTGTATTTCAACTACACATTATATCAGTATACACTGTTGTTCTGGTCTTGACTGTCCAATTTTCGCCTTCCTCCAGCGCCCAGAAATAGACAGACAGATATACAGATAAAGACGTGTAAGACCTCCCGGATGTGCCCATGTATGGAGACAAATGGGGCCCGTGAAAGTATAAATAAATAGATGTCAATCTTTTACGTTGTAGGACGGATGCATAATTTATCATTGCTCAAGAAATTGTAATACCGCAGTCATTTCCATATCATCGCCATGTGCCACAAATAATGCAATTTCCGGAAACTGTTAAATGTAATGGGCGAATATTGTGTGACGGGCTGGCGGGATTGGGATTTTATTTATTCGTACGATATAGTCTATTTGTATTCGTATTTATGTCATTTTCATATGATTTAAGGTACTGTTAAAAAATTATATCATTTTTTGAATATGGAAACAATCAGTTAGAATAGTTTTTTATCACTTGCCAATAAATCTTGGAGTAATGGAAATTTTGCAAATGTTTCCGTCTATAGTTTTGATAATAGTGCTACCTGTAGTGCCTTTTTAAGTATTTTTAAAAATTTAGTGAGAAGGTTTAAAAAAATTATTTCCGCAAGAAATTCTATTTCTACATTCTACTACAGCAGTTTGTTGTTTTGAAGGGAGAAAAAGACATTTGTAGAATTTGAAAACTATAGGTACAGGTTTAAGGTAGGTGCCTAATTTAATTTCTTGGCACCAACAAGAAAATGTAGATGAGTAGATACTACTTTTTGTATCCTTCAAAAACTGTGGCTGGCTCCTTCTAACACTTAGGGATGGTCCATAAATACAGTCACGTGTACGGTCGGGCCTACTTCGAAAATACTGCCCTCCCATGTTAAAAATAGCTATGTATTTATTACGCATAATGATTAGGCGGATTGGAGGTGTCATACATGTTCTTATAGAAATTGGGATATTTGGATGACATCATTTATAGATGACCCTTGACTGCCCTGGGACTATGGCAATGGCGTTCGTTCTCGTTTCCTACTACTGCTACTAGTAATGTTATTACCTCTTCAATGACAACATATTTATTACACAACCTCCTGGAAATCCAGACTCTGGGCAAGATGCAAGATTAAATTGGAGAAAACTACTTTATATCAATATCACTGACGGATTTTCCAAATGTATAAATTTTCCTTAAGCCGCCGGAGGGGTCCTAATTTTCTCCCTATCTCAGAAAACTCAGAAAACAAATGAGTTCCACTACCATACATCTCGTTCCATGTATGGCCCTCGGTCCCAGTCCCACTCCCACTCCCACTTTTTTCACATCTAAATACAAATCATACACGTAAAATAGAAAAAAAAAGGAAGAGAAATGAAAACGAATAAAAAATAACACTTTCCCATTTTCCCAATGATGTAATCATTTTCTTGCGAAAATAAAAGCAATGTTTTTAAATCAAGATGAAGCATGTACTTACCTCCCTGCTTCTTTAATTCGCAGAATATTAGAAAAAATTCATTAAAAATTCCCCGTTGACAATCACCCAATTTTTTGCAACATCAGGCTTAGTACACACTTCAAATAATAATACCATTTATAACATATTATTGTAAAAGTCTCAATTTTCAAGCTTCATTTTAAATCGTACATTAAAATTAATTAAAAATCTCGTAATACTTTATTATTGCCATCTTGGCATCTGTCTGTATTAAAGAGACAGGTTCTCCTGGTATTGTAATTCATTATTGAATATATACATAGAGATACTTTAGTAATTTCTGTCGGCCCTGCCAAATATAGACTACACGGTCGCCAATAAATCCCTGGTACAAATCTTAATCACGTGATTTTATCGACTTGATAAGTGTCTACTTCAGTTTCTGTTACTTACAGGTTATTAGGAAACAATAAAACACACGCCAAAAGACCTCCCGACGTAAATACTTATAGCATGCGGGATCGTCCATAAATGACGTCATCGAAATATCCCCATAGTTAGGAGCCTCTCATCAGCTTAACCATTGCGCGTAAATGACTATCTTCAACATGGGATGTCATCAGCACTCAAGTTGACCCATTGGCCCTGTACGTACGGATGACGTTATTTGTGGACGATCCTCCCAACTAATGTAACTACTTTTAGGCAGGTCCTTGTGTTTAACGCCATTGCCGTTACCATTCTACTCATGCCGATGCCGATATATAGAATACTGAAACAGATAAATCGATCTTCCATAAGATAAAAAAAATTGCAGACGGCCGTCTTGCACTTTATTACTTGTCAGTCAGTATAGGAACCTGCATACGGAACTCACGATTACTGTAGACTGTAGGATTATATGACGGTTGTAAAAAAAATGTGGATTGTTTTCTATCTCTTGTTCATGTCAGATGTTTAGGTGATCACATCAAGTATCAAGAGATCACGACTGTCATTTAGCCCTAAATGCTTAAATGCTTCCTTCCTACGGCTACAGGCTACGGCCAATTTGCATTTTGGTTTGCATGGCTGTGCTCAAGCGTGCGCAAGACATTTAAAAGCCTGTTGTTGTTGTCGTTGTCTGGAAAACAATAAAATTATATAATAATAATAATTATTAAGCAATATAATTTAATAATAAAACAATTCAATGCTTCATAATAATACACCTACTACCTACCTATATACTAGAGCACCCCGTTGCTTGTTAAGTGAACGACACTGATGACTAACTTGAATGAGATTCTGCGGAGATATTGATTGAACAGCATTTCAACAACGAGAGAATGAGATTGTCTAATAATAATCATAAGAGACTTGTGCTCTGCGTTCATATAAATTGAGAAGGTGATGGCGATTGTGTTTCTTGGAGGAAAGGAGAAGCCAGCGGCAACGGCAGACTTTATTACAAAGGGCAAACGCTGATAGACATTTAAAAAAAATTTGTTTTGAAAGGTTAATAATATGCAAAGGGCAAATAACTTGAAGAACCAAAATGACCCTTTAACTTGTGTACCTAAAAGCAATATCCACTAACTACAAAAATATTGAAACATGTCTTCAAAGTGCTTAAATGGAATATTTTGTACTTTTCAAAAAAATGTAAATAGAACAATTTACACTTTTTAAAAACATAAATAGAAAATTTTACACTTTTTAAAAACATGTAAATCGAAACTTTTGTACTTTTCAAAAACATGTAAATCGAAACTTTTGTACTTTTCAAAAACATGTAAATCGAACCTTTTGCAATATTCAAAAACTCCTAATTAGCATTTTACGCATGTTTCTCATTTTGTTTTTATGACATAGCTCATTTTGATTCTAGCTTAAATTGAATATGGGTCATTTTGGTTCTTCATTGACGATATGTATGAAGTATGTGTAGGAGGTACCGGTGGCGGTGGCTCCGTGTCTCCACCGAGTCATACGAGAGTGTGTGTAGAGTGAAGTAGTTGAATGAGCTTGACAGAATGTGATGACTGTTAAAGTGCAGTCAGCACATTAAGAATGCAGTTGGTGTAGTGTATGCACATTGTTAACCTAAATGGAGTTTACAATGTGGACGTGGAGTTTGCGACGTGTCAAGATATGTCAGCAGATTCATAACACCATAGAGTATGTTAATACTGTATTGGCGACTATTATTTTAATAGTCGCCTCATCATTAAAATTGTATTGGCAGCTATTATTATCTATATGATAGCTGCCCATTTGGTTTGATTATGAATGTATGTAATTTGTAACAAGACTGAAAATTACGTGTGAATGATATAATAAAGATTTAGTCTAGAAAATAGATTCACAGGCGTTGGACGTATTTGTTGTGAGTGATCTTTATTTGCATACGGCATAGTGAGATTCAATGAACATATACAAGTATCTATGAGCATATGGGCATAAAGCTAGATACATCCTACACGTTCTCGAGCACGGTATATACATACTTAGAGACAGAAATAAAAATTGAAGTGTGAATAACACTCATTTTACGGAAGAAAATTCAAGAATCCAAGGAAAAGTAAAGTGCTATTTTTCGGTGAGTAAAAAACGGGTGTTTTGTTTTTTAAACTTGAATTAAAATGTCGGTGGTTAACAAAATTGACCCCAGAGGGGTAGGTCAGTTAAATGACAAGAATTTTGCAAGGTGGAACAGGCAAGTGTCTGTCCTTCTAAGGTCGGCCGAGTTGTGGAAGTATGCAGACGGCAGCTACCCGAGACCCGAGGCAATCCAGGAGACTGCGGGTGCTCATGGACACGGTTTAACGCTGGCGAAATACCAGCTGTTATGGGACAAGGAGGACTTACAAGTACAAACGATATTTCTGACAACAATTTCTGACGATTTGTTGGTTAGCACACAGAGTTGTGCTACAGCAGCAGAGATGTACGCCACCTTGGAGTCACTTAATTGTGACACAAGTGCAGTTAACCTAACATCGACCAGATTGGCTTACTATACACATGTACCCAAGCCGGGTCAGACTCCAGTGGAGATCTTCAACGAGTTAGCCTCTAAGGCTATGGAACTTAGTGAAAAGAAGTTCCCTGTTGAAGAAGTGATGCAGATCCAGAAAGTGATAGAGTGTCTACCCCCAAAGTTTAAATATTTTGTCGAAACTTGGAAAGGGGTTCCGGATACAAGAAAAACACTTAAAGAGCTACTTTCACGGCTACAAGGTCTGAAAGTGGATGGACTTGCAACTCCTACCAAAGCCTCTGAGAATAAAGCGTTCTCGGCTGCGAGTACTAGTGCCGGTAAAGGAAAGAAGAATACGAAAGCCAAAACGAAAGAGCAAAAGGAGGCAGCCAGAGCAAAGGCAAAGTGCTTTGGATGCCAAAAGATTGGACACTACAGATACGAGTGTCCAGAGAACAAAAAGGCCGATGGCGAGGGAAAGAAAGATGAGGAGAAACCAAAGTCTGAAAAAGACGGTAAGCCAAAATTTTTCAAAGCTCATATGGCTAAGGGTAACAGGAACCGACAAAGAAATAAGGCAGTGGACCCAGTAGTTTTCACCTGGATATGCGATTCGGGGGCGAACAGTCATTATTGCGGAGTGTCCGAGTGGTTCCAAGACCTTACGGAGTTTAAGAAACCCGAGCTGATTGAGGTGGCCAGTGGGAAATTCATAAAGGCCCACGGGTTTGGAACAGTTCCGGTGCAGGCTCAAGCGGCCGACGGAAAATGGTTCGTGTATGAGCTCGAACGAGTCATATATTCACCGGGGATGGCCAACTTGTTCTCAGAAGTAAAAATGACGGAGGCCGGGTACTCAATTTTCAAGAAAGGGATTTTAGTTAAATTTATCCCTGGAAATGAGGAGGATCCAGAATTGACTGGTGTCGTCTGCTCAGACGGCATTGCGGAAATGATATTTAAGCCATTCATTTCAAACCTGGCTCTGGCGGCCAGGAGGGTCAAGGGCTCCAAGTGGCACGAGAGATTCGGCCATGTAAACTATCAGTACATCAAGGATACTGCTAGAAAACAGGCAGTTTGGGGACTCCCGTTCAACTGCATCCATGATCAGTCACATTGCGGTGACTGTGTCAAGAATAAAATGACCAAGAAATCATTTAACACACTCCCACAGACGGACTACCTTCAACCGGGCGAAAAGGTAGCCATTGACCTGTCGGGCAGGCAAATTATTAAATCTCTCGGAGGTAATGAATATTTTATGCTCTGTAAGGACGTGGCCACTGGCTATAGGACTGTGTATTTCCTAAAAGAGAAAAGTGAAGCCTCCAAGTGTATTAGGCAATATATTCGGGATATGTTCACTAAAACTGGAAATAAGACCAAGGAGTTGAAGACGGACCAGGGAGGAGAGTTTATGAGTGAAGAACTCATTGCTAAACTCGAGAGACTGGGCATAGAGATACAGAGATCCCCTCCGTATTGCCCTCAGCCAAATGGCTTGATTGAAAGGGAGAATAGGACCGTCAAGGATTCGGCACGAACAATGCTGAATGCGGCGAAGCTCCCTGCAAGGTTCTGGGGAGAGGCAGTCGATTGTGCTGTCTATTTATTGAACAGGTTACTCAATAAAAGGAGCCCAGACAAAACACCCTATGAAAGGATTCATAGGAAAAAGCCTTCAGTACAACACCTAAGGGTGTTCGGCTCAACAGTGTACTCTCTTGTCAGAAGGAAGCCCGGTGAACAATGGGTGGAGAGGGCCAGAGAAGGTATACTGGTGGGATATGACTTAAATCCTAGAAATTATAGGATTTACGACAAAGAGTCATGTGATGTGATCAAAGCTCGCCATGTAACCGTGGCAGAGGATCACATATCGATGGATATGAATGAAGAATTCTATATCCCTCAGGAAGATGTCTCAGGAACTTTCCTCGAAATAAGGGAGGGAGACTTGGAGTCCGAACGAGTCTATACTCCAAAAGAAATACAGACTCAGAAAATTCAAGAAGTGAGAAGAGCCTCTCAAAGAATTAAAGAAATGCGGGTAGAAAAGGACATTCAAAAGATGAATGTCAAAGAATTCAAAAACACTGCGGAACCCAATTTCACAACGATCAGTAAAAACAAAAGGTATTTATCGTTCGAGCAGGAAGTGGAAGAAGAGTGTGAGGATCCTGAGGATGAAGGAGGGAGAAAGGTCAACTTAAGAGTTGACGTCTCATCTCAGAACCTCAACCAGGCTGGTCCAAGTCGGGCAGAACGCCTGGGGCCATTACCTACACCAACAAAAAATCGATTTTCTCCTCTCCGGACAGAGTCAGTTTCTAGCAGCTCCAGTTTCGAACTTGTTGAAGAACAAAGCACAGATGAATCTGGAACTGAAGCTGAGAACGAGGAGGAAGTAAAAGTTGAAGGTGATGAAGGTATGGAGGATCAGGAGGATGTGCTAGATCTGGAGGCACCTCCCGACAGTGAATTAGGAGCTCCACCCGTGAACGTGAATGTCTCTCAAGAAGGGACAAGTGAACCAGACGAACTGAATGTATCCACAGTTAAGAAGGGAATTAAAAAATTCTCTAAGTCTGAGAAGAAGACAGGAGGGAAAACCTCCGTCTCCTTAACCTTTGGGAAAGAAAAAAGTTCTAAAAAAGGTAAAGGTAAAAAGAAGACCGAAGGGAAGGAGGACACAGAGGAAGTTAAGCGAGAGCTAAGGAACAGAGGCCAACTACCAGTTATTGAGAGACTGGGAGTAAACGATCCTAGGACTATGGAGGACTATGGTGTGAATGACTTCTGCGCTCTGACTGCCGCTGTCCTCACTTTGGATTACACTAATGATTTGGACTTAGAGGAGGATACGGAAAGTCCAAGGGAACCAGGATTGCCTAGGAACTACAAACAGGCAATGGAGTCCAGCGAAAATCATAAGTGGGCAAGTGCGATGAGAGAGGAAATGACTAGCCTCTTTGAGAATTGTACTTGGAGAATGGTACCGCGGCCAAAGGGTCGACGGGTACTTACATCGAGATGGGTTTATACAATCAAAAAGGACGAACAAGGACGGCCGATCCAACATAAGGCAAGGGTGGTCGCCAGAGGCTATAAACAGGTAAAAGGACTGGATTATAAGGAGACGTTCGCCTCAGTGTGTAGATTCGAGTCGGTGAGAACCCTGCTGGCCATAGCGGCTGCAGGAAACTTTAGCATTACTCAATTCGATGTGAAGACGGCTTTTCTATATGGGGAGCTGGACGAGGAAGTATTTATGGAGCTTCCTGAAGGATTCGAGGAAGGTAATGAAGACATGGTCTGTCTATTAGTGAAAAGCTTATACGGACTGAAACAAGCCCCGAGGATCTGGGCTGAAAAATTGAAAATAATTCTAGGAAAGATAGGATTTGTGGCCACATTGTCAGACCCATGTGTATTCACTGGGGAGTTTGATGGATTCACGGTATACATAGCTATATATGTAGATGATGGACTGCTATTGTGCCAGTGCCAAGAAATCAAAGAGAGGATCCTTGACCAATTAACTCAAGACTTGATAATTACGGACGGGCCCCCATCGATTTTCCTAGGGATTAGTATAAAAGTCTGCCCTGATGGAGAGATAAGAATCTCTCAGGAGCATTATGTGCGCGAGCTTTTATATAGATTCAATATGGTTGACTGTAAAGGGAAGAAGATTCCCATGTCAGCTGGCTGGTCAGCTGAGAAGCTGAAAATTCCAGATGCGAAGTACCCATATCAAGAATTGATGGGAGCTTTGATATACCTAGCAAGGAACACTAGGCCGGACATTAGTTACTCAGTCTCTAAGTTGTCCAGATATCTTACAGGGTACGGTGAGGAGCATTGGAACGCAGCCAAGAAGGTACTCAGGTACTTGAAGGAGACGATCACAAGAGGAATCTCGTTTAATCCGATAAATGAGATGGCAGTGATTGGATATTCGGACGCAGACTACGCGGGTGAAAACGTGAATCGGAAGTCAACGACGGGCATGGTGTTCTTAGCGAACGGATGTCCCATCATTTGGCGGTCACAGCTACAACATTGTGTAGCTATGTCATCTACGGAGTCCGAATATATCGCTCTGTCAGAGACAGCTAAGGAGGCTGTATGGCTGACAAGGTTCATGGAGGAACTAGGGTTCTGGAGGGCTAATCCGATGAAAATCAGAGTGGATAACCAGGCGGCGATAAGGCTGGCCAAGAACCCGGAATTCCACCAAAGAACAAAGCACATAGATGTGAGATATCACTATGTGCGGGAGCAAATCGAGAAAGGTAAAATCGACGTAGAATGGAAACCAACTAAGGAACAGTTGGCCGACTCGTTTACCAAGGCGCTCCCACATGAAACACTGAATGAACAGATGACTCGAATGAACCTCAACAGGGTCGAAAAGATCGAGAAGTTAGAGGCGGAGGACACTTTTCATTCAGGTGAAGAACCTGAAACGCCACCAAAGAAAAAGAGGAGGAACGCGAATGTGGAGGATCCAGAGCAACAGAGCATTTTAACAGGGAGATTATGTGGTATGTCTGCGTACATGTTAAATGTTATGATGGTGCTATGTTTGATTGCTCCCATCTCCTCCCAGACGAAAACTGGAAATGTCTTATGGCGTAGACATCCCAGTCCGGTGGCGGGTGGTTTTGAGTCCATCCACATGATGGTATCCTTACTTTCACCATGTACAGTCGTGGAGAAAGACAGAACACAAGGAAAATTGGGTGAAGAAATTCACCGTCGATGTCTAGAATCATATGAAGAATATTTTCTAGATGAACTGGAAATCCTATGTCCTCGGAAAAAGTGGATTTCTACTCGTGGAAAAAGAAGCCCATTAATGTTGACTGTGATCCTCGTTGCAGTTGTGGCGAGTGCGGGTATCGGAATAGCAGCAATGTCAATGGCAGCCACCAACAAGGAGGACATTAAGGTTGTTCAGGAGATAACCGGGAACCTACAGAATAGACTGGACGATTTAGCATCAAAGATTAATACTGGGGACAAGAATATTCACCACCTACAAGAGGAGCTGATAAAAGTGTTGTCCCGGACAGAAATGATCAAAGTTGATCTGAGTGATTTTAAGACTAAGAATTTGGAGTCTAATTTCATGATTTCGTATCTAGTAGGAAGGTTACTCATTGGAAGGTCCATAATCCAGGAGTTCAGGAGAGAATGGGCTGATGGAAAGATTTCGGGGGGATTTCTAGATTTTATGAATCTCACTCTTCCCTGTGGCGAAACCTGCCCACTCAGATTCTCTCAGCCAAAAGGCTGTAGGCTCAGTGAAGACAGAAGTAAGCTGTTTCTGGATTTTCTAGTACCTATTGTAAATACTGGATTGGTACTAGTGGAGGCGGACCCTTTTACTCTGTTGGTGAAGAATCAACAAGGTAAGAATTGTAAACTTGAATATATAGGGCCTATGAATGCTTTATTATCCAAGAAGGAGGATTGCCTATATGATGTGGATATACGGTTACCATATCCGGGGAACTTAGTTGTGTCCTCATATAGTCAATGCCGAAAAGGGCTAATTTCTAAAGACGAAATGGCGCCTTATGTTTCGACTGGATGTGCGAGTCAGGACCATGGAGACGTGAAGGACTTCGTACAGGTCAAACTGTATGACGATAAATACTATATTTATTGTTATGGTTCAGAGTATCAAATCGGACCCCGGCAGCCGCAGAAGTGCCCCAGGGAGGTATTTACTTTACCTCTTGTGACGACCTTTTCTATCAATAAAGTTAAGTTCGAGGGTGCTATGATCGATATGAGTTACACTGAAGAAGTGGACCCATTGTTCGCAGAGACTGCTGGCTTCCATCTGGATTTGGAATTGAATTGGACCAAGATTAATACCGAGCTCGAAGAGGGTTCGTATTATTCAGTACTTAATAGGGGAACCAAAGGCCCTTCCCTATTGTGGACAGTGTTAATAACCTGTCTATGCGTTTTGTTGACTCTAGGTATGGGATTTGTTATTACTCTAATATGCAAGTTCAAGTGGACCTGGAGAATACAGCGGTCTGGACGAGGGATCGGACTTGGTGATGATGATGAGATCGTTGCGCTGCTAAATGAGAGCCATAGTACTGCTGGAGGAGGGAACTTGGATTCGAGTGGAGCTACTGAGCGTAGTCTACTTTCCTCTGGAAATTCGTCATCTACTGGGTCTGATAGTCCATTGAGGCTAGTATTGGTAACAGACGAAAGGGCACAAAGAATCCGGAACATGATTTTCGGATTACATCCGTCTCCTCCTCGAAGAGAGCCGGAGGTGGAAGGAGGAGCAAGTCATTAACTACTTAGGAGGATGTAGGAGGTACCGGTGGCGGTGGCTCCGTGTCTCCACCGAGTCATACGAGAGTGTGTGTAGAGTGAAGTAGTTGAATGAGCTTGACAGAATGTGATGACTGTTAAAGTGCAGTCAGCACATTAAGAATGCAGTTGGTGTAGTGTATGCACATTGTTAACCTAAATGGAGTTTACAATGTGGACGTGGAGTTTGCGACGTGTCAAGATATGTCAGCAGATTCATAACACCATAGAGTATGTTAATACTGTATTGGCGACTATTATTTTAATAGTCGCCTCATCATTAAAATTGTATTGGCAGCTATTATTATCTATATGATAGCTGCCCATTTGGTTTGATTATGAATGTATGTAATTTGTAACAAGACTGAAAATTACGTGTGAATGATATAATAAAGATTTAGTCTAGAAAATAGATTCACAGGCGTTGGACGTATTTGTTGTGAGTGATCTTTATTTGCATACGGCATAGTGAGATTCAATGAACATATACAAGTATCTATGAGCATATGGGCATAAAGCTAGATACATCCTACAGTATGTACCATAAGCATTAAGTATATGTAATTATAATTATGAAATATAGGGCATAGGATGTGAGTATGTACCTACGTACATAGTGGAGATACTGTAGTCGTAGTGAGTGTGTATGACGGCGACGGAGACGGCAGGACAGAAAGACAGAAACAAACGCCAAAAGAAACGAAAACGACAACCTGGTTGACATGATTATGATTCAGGGCGGTTATTTGCTATTTTCATTTCCATAATTAAATTAATAAGTTTCCTGCTGTGCATCCTGTCCTGTCGTCGTCGTTTGTGAGTAGACTATCAGTAGAGTGGTAGTGGAAGTAGAAGTGAGAGTCAAGTCATAATAAAGCTGGGCTGGTACTGGTACTATGGTGTTGGTACTGGTGTTGTTGGCAGTGCTATAGGCGCTAGGGAATATGGGACTAAGGGACTGTGGGACTGGTGCTATGGTGTAAGTAATACGCCAAATCATAATCTAATAAATATGTTACACTCAATGTATTTTGTTATGTAGTTATATGCTCCATAATTGAACTTCCACTTCTACTTCAATTTCATCAACAACCTCAACGTCAGGCTCATATCTCAAAGATCAATGCTGACAAGAAATATAAAGACTTGCTCTCTTACATCAGCAGCATGGGAGGGATGAGATTTGTGTCTAGGTAGGTACTTGAAAAATTAAAATGTGTTGAAGCAATATCAACAATAAACGAAAATCAGGGAGGAAATATGTTTTCATTTGTAGGAAATACACGATTTAAAAAAAAATTATCTGTACCATACTTTATAGTGTAATTAAAATACAGTGATGTAGTATAGTTTATTTTTTATCTAATTAGAACATTTTGCACCATTTACGATCGAAAACATAATGTGTAGTTTTAAAACTTTCCTGAACAAAACTTCGTGGTAAAAAGATTTTGCTTCGTTTGAAAAATATGTAATTAGAAGGTTTTTACACTTGACACAAAATATTATGTAGGAAACTAGAACATTTTGTGCAGTTTAAAAAACCTTTAATTAGAAGGTATGTTGTAAATAAAAAAAAACATTGTTATTAGACAATTTTACAATTAGAAGATTTTTTACTTTTAAAAAGCATGTAGTCAGAACATTTTGCACACTTTTAGGAATCATGTAATTAGAACATTTTGCACACTTTAGGAATCATGTAATTAGAACATTTTGCACACTTTAGGAATCATGTAATTAGAACATTTTTTACACTTTAAAAATCATGTAATTAGAACATTTTGCACACTTTAGGAATCACGTAATTAGAACATTTTGCACATTTTAGGAATCATGTAATTAAAAAATTTAATTGCACACTTTGAAAATAATGTAATTAGAACATTTTGCACACTTTAAAAATCATGTAATTAGAACATTTTGTACATTTTGAAAAACATACAAGAAGAAAGTTTTGTACTTTTCAAAATCTGTGCTGTTAGATCATTTTGACATTTTAACAACCATGTAATTACAAGTTTTTGCTCTTTTCAAAAATCACTATATTTAAAATAGTTTGTTTTGCCCAATCTATAAAATTAAATTAAATCACTTTCTTCTCAGCACTTAAAAATTCCATAATTTGTTAAAACTTTTTGTAGTTAAAAAGTATACAATTATAGAAATCGTTTTACCATATCAGACGTCTGTAGTCACGCTATTTCAAAAATTTTAAATTCCTTTATTATGTAATTCAAAAATCCTTATTTTATTTATTTAAAACCAGTCACACTCATTTTCAAATGATTCAGATAGCATCCTTTGCACTGTTCAAAAAATTCCATTCGTCTTATATATTACGCTCCTCGACTAAAATAAAACTAAAATTATACATACATTGTTACATAATAAATTAATAAAAAATAAACAAGCATTCCCTGCTACACAATATACCCTATAGCTAGACACTAGACATTTTTTAGACATGTAGACACTTTTATAAATTCATCACTAATATTCTTAATAGCATGTCCCTCCAAGCATTACATATTCTGTCTCTGTTTCTGACGCTCATGCTGATTACCATTACGATGAACCGCCAAATCTCTAATATCTCGATGAGCCAGTCTCGATCTCGATCTCGAGTCGAGTCCTGGCAACTCTTTTAAAATTACATTGCAAACTATACGTATAGGTATTGTGCATGTGTACAAAATAAATATGCACATTACAAATAGGTAATTAAATAGGTAGGTACATTAAATTATTTCCATATTAAATACTTGGTCTCTCACGTTTCTATACGTTAAAGTTTGCCCACTATATGTCCAACCCTGACTGAAGTCCTCAAGTCTCAAGTGTAGCGTGAACGGATGACGGATATCCTATCACATTGTACAGGTAGGTTACATGTCTTTAATGACGAATGTTTTGATTTAAATGGAATCCTTGCACTACAACTACAACTACAACTACAACTACAACTACTAGACTGCGAGAGACCGACCGCACAAATTAGCAAAGGAATCAATTTGCATATGTCTAACAAATAAATAACAGGACTTGATTATCATTTTTATTGCATTCATTTTTGATTTTTTGAGTGCGTTAGGTGTAAACAGAGCGCTTTGCCATTAGAATAATAAACCATTATCTAACAACAAATGTACATCATCATCATCATACATAATAATTGAGTCTTGTTTGTTTATTGCGCCCTGTATGCACACTGCATACTGCTCGACGAACGTTTAAGGTTAAAGTTGTTTTCTTGATTGGTTTCGAGCAACCTTTTTTATTGTTCATAAATCAAAGCACTTGTGTGACTCGAGCTCGAGTCGAGATAGCGTGTGTATATAGGTGCCTATAAATTATACGTATAAAATATCCCCTCTGCGATGACGATGAGTTGGCTTCTATGCAACAGCAACAGTAATAATGCACAATTTACATACCTATAGAAAATACAGGAGGTATATAGGAGACATGTTAATCTCGTAGAGACAACCATAGTCACTGACAAGGGAAATGACGCGATATTAATGTAGCAGCACCCACATTTCAAAATGAACCATTTCAAAAAATCCTGCTTAACTTTCAGATTGGGCATATCCAAAGTAACTCGAGTGCATTTTGCGCTGTTCAGTCACGGTAGCCCGCAAAAGTTTAAAAAATTCAAACTTTGATACGTTTCGCCTCCGCCCGTAACGTTTGTACATAATCCATCCGAATTTTTGACGAAATTTTATTTTTTCTCATTCTTATAGGCTATTGTGCAGTAAACTGACATTTCCCTAAAACATAAGCAAGGGTTTTATTGTTTTTACGATGGCTCCAAATGGATGATTCTAGAGAACAACCTGAAATTACTTTAGCTAGATACTCATTACCTTTCATTTTTAGCGCGTAGCTGTTTTCTAAAAAGTAATTTCAGGGTTTTTAAAATTTCTAAAATTTTCACTTCGTTTTGTTGAAAAATTCAAAATATTTAGTGTAAGGCACAGTTTTTAAACTCAATTTTATAACAAGAAATGAACATTTTAGGATTTTGAAATATCCTGAAATTAATTTTTAGAAAACAGCGGCTGTGCTAACAATGAGTGGTAACGTGTGTCTAACTAAATTTATTTCAGGGCGTTCTTTGGAATCATCCGTTTGGAGTCACCATGATGGAAATGAAACCCTTGCTCGAGTTCTAGGAAAATGCCACATGGAAAGTTTACTGCAAATCAACCTAAGAATTAGAAAAAACTTCGTTTCATCAAAATCGGATGGGAACTGTACAAGTTAGAGAGTGGTAAAGTATCAAAATTTGAAATTTTTTAAACTTTGGCGGGCCATCGTGACTGAACAGCCCTAAATGCACCCGAGTTACATTGGATCTGTACTATCTAAAATTTACGCTCAATGTTTTCCAATGGGTCTTTTTCAAATGTGGCTGTTACATGAAAGTATGGCGTCATTCCCTCGTGAGTATTGCTATGTAATGGATCAAAGTGTGCTAAAGCTCCATTATATAGCCTACAGTATGATCAGTATATGTATATAATATGACTGTACTATGAGTGATTGTGATTTTACTACTTCTCGGATCTCAACTCTCAATAAAGGCCTTACATTCTTATTTAGTACTAATCTTTCTTCCTGGTGGCCTTCAGTGGGAACAGTTATGTATCAGCAATCGCATATTTTACATTTTATGTCTCGACAGAGTGTACATTGCTAGAGTAGCTATAGGCATGTAATGTATAGTTTATATATATAGGTATATTATTATGATCTGCTGGTGGTGGTTGCTCGTTGTCGTTCTCGTTCTACGTTTTGACGTTCTGCCTTGGCTGCGTGTATACAGCAAATTTAAATTATATGTATTTAATGCAGTTGAACTGTACATCATAATATAACTGTTCCCTCCTAAAATGATTATTTATTGGACAAGAAACAAGAATACCTTTGCTAATATAACAATAGGAGTGAGTAAAAACCTTTCAAAAGTATTACATCAGCCATATTATTATGCCATAGCGTATAATTATTACAATTTAATTTTTTTTAAACTTAAATCTATTAAATTCTAATTTTAAAATAATAATCTATCTACTATCTACAGGCAGAGTCTGCAATATAACATCAGTGTAATGGAGTATTATGGCCGAAAGGAAATACCATGAGAGCGTGGGGAGTGGGGAGCATTATCACCTACCAGGAGCGGATCCAGTGGGGGGGGGAGGCAACAGGGCAGAGATGCCCACCCGAAAATGAATATTTTAACATGCGGGAATTTAATCCAAGATGGTACACTCCTATTGTGAGGGAAGAATAAAAATGAGCTATCTCCATTTTTAGCTAGAAACAAAATTCACTATCTACAAAAATAGTTAAAAAACCGTGATTCTAAAAGCATGTACCTAAATAGAATAGTTTCCACATTTTAAAAGCATGTAAATAGAACATTTTTGAACTTTTCAAAAACATGTAAGCAGAACATTTTGCACTTTTCAAAAACACGTAAATAGAACATTTTTGCACTTTTCGAATACATGCAAATAGAAAATTTTGCCCTTTTCAAAAATATGTAAATAGAACATTTTTGAACTTTTCAAAAACTTGTAAATAGAACATTTTGGCGTTTACAAAAACATGTAAAAGGAACATTTTCATTTTGTAAAAACTCGTAATTAACATTTTGAGCATCTATCTCATAGATTGTTTTTTGACATAGCCCATTTTAATTCTACCTTAAATTAGAAATAGTCCATATTGATTCTTCCCTCAGGGTATGTGTTGCCCACTCCAGAAAATATTTCTAGATCTGCCCCTGTAACCTACTATAGGTATGGTATATTCACATTATTCTCTCCATGTACTACAGTGATACTGCATTAGAATTATGTCTGTCTGTTCTTGCTGTAAGATTTATTTATTTTTTGTTTATTCATAAGCATTTTATTTATTTGCCCTTTTCAAGTTCATAAAGCGAGATTATATTAGGGTCCACAGTCCATAATACTGAATGTACTGTGAATGTGTGTGCAGACGGAGACAGCGTTGGTGACTCTGAAGGTGGAGGGAGGCGACTGTGGGAATTAATTAGAAAACACAGGGTGCATTTAGTTCGCATTTAAATTTTTGGGGATTTTAGGCTGAAATCATTTTGGCAGGGATTTGACTGTCTGTATGGAAGGTTGTGGGATTGTGAATGGGCTAAAAGTATTAATTAGTTGACGCCTACTGTGAAGCCATATGAAGGTTTGAAACCGAGTGAGTCAATCTCTCTCCTAACTGCTAAGTAACTGCTGGGGATGCGATGGGGAGAATGATGATGATGTTTTTAATGGGTTTTTTAATTACCTATAGAATATTTTGAAAAGTCTGAAATGTTCTCCAAGTTATTATATACGTAAATGATTTTTTTAATTCTATGTTATGTGCTCTAATAATTAGAGAGGACATTTCAAAATGTCGTATGTCATATTTTAATATTTGTAAATTCAATATATAACAATAGTAAGCCCCACGTACTATTCAAAGGACCTCTCAGACTCTCGTAGTATTACTGAGTCGCGTAGTATTACAAATCCGTGTACTGTCATCTAATAGTGTGCTAAATAGACGGGCGTACTAATCAACTAATCAGACGGAGATATGTCAGACTCGCGTAGTATTATAGAATATCGTCTGTGAAGAACCAAAATGACCCATATCCGTTTGTAGCTAAAAACAATATCCACTATCTAAAAAAATATTGAAACATGTCTTGAAAGCATTTAAATAGATTATTTTGTACTTTTAAAAAACATCAAAATAGAAAATTTTATGCTTTTCAAATAGATGTAAATAGAACATTTTGGACATTTCAAAAAAATGTAAATAGAACATTTTACACTTTTCAAAAACTCTGAATTAACATTTTACGCATGTTTCTCATTTTGTTTTTATGACATAGCTCGATTTGATTAGCTGAAATTGGATATGGGTCATTTTGGTTCTTTACAGACGACTTACGATATATTAATACAATTTTAAAATTTATTATGTACCCACCACCTTAGGTACTAAATTACTAAATAATGTGCATTTTTGAAATGTCCAAAATGCTCTAATTTTGTGTATGTATGTATGTTTGAAGTATCGTGCTTGCAGGCTAGAAGCCTATACACACTTCTAAACAATTTACTTTCCCGCTTACTCTTCAGAGGTACACTATACAGACAAGTCTGAGTGTACTCTTTGAGTTTTTGCGGTGTAAATTATACTTAACTTTTACTTGGGAAGTTATACCTATTGATTACAGACTATCTTAAATGTCGCGCTCTTTGAGATCCCTGGTTTTAGCTCCTGGTTAAGGAGACAGTTCAACTGGTTATTTACCCAGGCCATGGTGCTCGGAGTATCCTCATTCTCTATGGTGTATCAAGTCATAGCCAAAGCGGACTCCATGTCACCTCTACACCTGCCTACCTTATATGAAACAGATTTTCTATGGTACGTCCTCCGTCAGTGCAATCGACTTGAGGAAGAGAGGATACAGTATAGGGATGGTACAAGTTCTAGCAGACGTACCACTTTGAGTTTAAAGGACTCTCCCTCTATTAAGACTCGGCTCTGTCACGGTCAGGGTGCTCACATACTAGAAGTACATGCCCCTGTTCACAGATCTCCGTAGTCGCTCGCCATGTAGCCTCTTCTTACTTCCTTGTCCATCCCAAACTGTAGCTCTACTTCCCCTCCTCTCAGCTCATATAGAGAGACTGCAGAAAAAACTGCTCCGCGAAGACAAGTGGATTAGGGTATCTCGTATGCAAAATGTATTACTACATATGCTTTTCACTCATCGACAGCCCGTATCTCGACGTGCACCGTGCACCACTGAGCCCACTTGCCTCCCCTCTAATTTTGTGTTTCAATAAATGAAAATACGAATTTTAAAGAATTCCAAAACACCATAAATTTCGTATTTCAACGAGCTCCCAAAATGTTTTAAACACGAATTTTCCATAATTCCAAACCAACCTAAACCGTTGTATAAACTTACAATAATTATTTAAAATTTATTCATGTCAATTAAGAAACTGATGGTATGTATACTGAGCTGTATAGCTATTGCAATTGTGCAACAGTGACTTAATAAAGTTTTTCTCTCTCAAGGAATCGCAAAATGTTTCAATTCCTTTCCAAAAATTCCAAAAAGAATCCTTTGATTTATACTAATTCAAGTTTCAAAAAATTTCAAATGCCCACCTTTAAAAATTACTATATAAATATGCTCTAAATTTACATATTAAAAATTTGCAAAAAACCTACTCCATAAATCTACTTAAACCATTTGGAAAGTAAAACCTACTAGTATGCAATTCTCTAATATCAGCATTTCACACTTGATAACTTTAATTAATTGTAACTACTACTACTACTAATATATATAGAACAAAAATATTGATTGACAAGCTTATATAAAAATACACTGCAAATAATTAATGCACTTCTCCTATACATACTGTGATACATATATCAAACTAGTAAGATTAATACCCCATATAATCACATACTAACTTTACCACCATCAACATCAACACGTAGTATCCGTAGTAGTCACCGTAGTAGTAGCGTAGGCAGATAAACAGCTCACTCTGAACCATATTTATTTCTTTACTTTATTTCTTATACTTTCTACTCACAGTCTAAAACTAAGCCATAAAATACCAAACTATAATCTTTAAGTGCCTGAAACCTACTCGAGACCCTCGCGTACTTCCTACACCAGTCCCAGTCCCCAGTCTCCCATTCCTAGTCCCAGTGCAGAATAGTGGTAGTGATAGTGTT